>JAPYYV010004067.1:0-27995 GCA_030522625.1 Copidosoma aretas
AGCAATTCTAAGGTCGGTTTCGTTTTCAGCGACCCAAAATCCATCGGAAATAACTAGTCTCATCTAATGAGCATTTGTCACGTCGGGTTGTGTTATTGAAGCACTTATATGAATAAACTTATTATTATCTTTCAATGTATTAGTATAATTTTCTGCTGATGTATTTTCTCCGTCATGGTGTATTACACTCAATGTATTGAATATTGTGTCGTTAATTTTTAATTTTTTTGTAAATAAGTTATTTAATGTAAGATTATTGATTTTTAAACACCTATAAGAATTGTTCACTATTCTAACTGTAAATAATAACAGTTGTAAAATAATTACTTTATTTTCGATGTTATCTATAAAATTTCTTTGATTCAGTGAATTTTTACAGCTGTGGTCATTTTTAATTTGTTTTATTTTATTTAAATTTAAATCTATTACATCTTGCAAATTATTAACGTTTGATGTACTATTTTCTGTAAATGTAATGAAATAACATTATCAGTTGTTTCTTGAACAATATAGTTACAATAATCACAATAAGTTATTACCGTAAACTTATGTTGAACTATTTCCTCAATATCATTAAATTTATAACAAAAATCCATTATTAATTCAATAACATCTTGTTGAATTCTTTCAGAATATTTTTCATGTGTTTGCGTTCTTAATTTCAATATGTTCAATTGGTTACTCATATATTTTGTTAAAATATTTAAAGTATCATTATTATTTAAAATTATATTACGTTTTATTCTTTTACAATGAAATAATGCTTGATAAGAAGCATTAGCATAACAAGATACTTAATCATCATTCTAGAGGTTTATGTTCAAATTTTTATGAGTTATAAGTCATACTAATATTCATCAAACTTGTTTTATTGATCAATAATTTCATTATTCTTTTCAAATTCTACACTTTCGTTACTATTAAAAGAGCTAGTTTTATTCGTTAATTCATCGTGAACAATATTTATTATTGAATTATTTAGTTGATAAGTATATTTATGATTAACTCCTATAAAAATTGGTTTGTGGTCTGAAAAATAGCTTTCATAAGCAGCTGAAGTGTAGTTATCTACATTTTTAACAAATACAACATCAATTTGAGAATTGTAATTTGTCGAAGATATTTTAATTGGTAACGCTCTAGTGAAATTTTTATCTATTAAAAGTAATTCCAGGTAACTGTTATCATTATACAAATCGAAATTATTTCGAACTCGTTATTTCATGAAAATGACTAAGAAACATTTTTTTATCGACGTTTGGTGATTTATATCCGCTTAAAATGAAAATAGCTTTTATTTTTATGTGTACCATATCAATGTGTTTTTAATTTTTTCCACTATGTATACTGTATGTTATTTTATTAATGATTTTACTTCCTATATTTGATTTAAAAAAACAAATGATACCTTTTTATCTTGTTTACAGTCATCAAATGTACTTCCTTGGTCTAATAGAGGATATCATTTTATAATTAATTAGGCAAAATAAAAAATTCAATGAAATTGATACATTCATGCTATACAGTGTATTGTATATTTAAAATTAGAATTATTAAATCAAAAGATTATTTTAAATGATTTTTCTCGAAACCTAATGTTGTTTTAGAACTTTTTGTGATAGGAAATAGTTAAGATAATCAAATTTTCCTAAAAAAAAAAATAATAGTTGAAGAAAAAAGAAAAATGATGAGTGAGAGTGTAAAAAATAAGTAGAACATGTGAATGGGGAAGCTTTGTGCCAATAAATTTGCGGCGGTTTTTGGAATTAAAAACAATTGAACAAATTATGATAACTTATTACTGTAATTGATATACGTGATATAACTATGTTCTAGCTAAAATATTATTGAATTGTATTGAGCTATTTAGCTATCTACAGAATATAACTATACATGAAATCAACTTTAAATTATTTCACTCCAAAAACAGCAAAATCCGCTATTTTAGCATTAAAAATTGCTATCACAACCTTGATGGGGTTTAAAACGTCAAACATTTTTTAGAACCTATATATTGATATAAAAAGAAACGTTTTGAGCCCTAGATCATTAAAATCATGTAAAGGGTTTCTGTCGTATGACTGATTCAAGAGAAATAATTTTAGATTTTCTTTACTAAAGAAAAATAGATATCGTAAAAAAAATTTTTCCGCTCATAACAAAGCAGTTTCTCTGCCTAATGAGATACAACTATTAGACCAAATAATTTTGAATTTGTTTACCCCTGAAGTATCAAGAAACCGATTTTGGACATCAAAAATCGTTATAACAACCTTACTAAGGTATGAAACTTTTTTTTTTCATAATACAAGGATATAAATACAAATATTTTAAGCTTTGAACTAATAAAATCACTCGAAAGGTTTCCAAGATATGAGTGATGTTCCACAAAAATCGTTGTATTCCTTTAATAAAAACTATAAAAAATATTTTAATAAAATAATTTAAAATTAAAAATAGAGCTATTTTAAAACTCTATCAGATTTTACCATTTGGAAATTTAAATTTAATTTTTTTAACGCTTTAAAAAGTAATGATTGTCCTGAAATTATTTAACAAAAAAAAAAAAACCAACAAGAAGAAAATTTTAAATGTTAAAAGGAGCTATTTTTATGCTCTATGATATGGAATTATTTAAGATATAAAATTATAACGTTTACCCTATTAGTACAAAAAATATTGTTTGAACGTTTTTGAATTAAAAACAATTCAACAAATAATTAGAACTTGTTACTGAAAATGATATCGGTGATATAAATATATTTTAGCTAAAATATTATTGAATTATATATAGCTATTTAATTATTAATAGAATATTACTATTCATGAAATTAAATTTAAATCTTTTTACTCCAGAAACAGCAAAAACCGTTTTTTTAGCATTAAAAATTGCTATAACAATACGTTAGAAATGTTTTACATAGTGTCTAAAATGAAAAAATTCCATCTTTGAAAAATACCTGTCTGTGTGTGAGTGTGCGTGTTTGTGCGTGTGTGTGTGTGTTTGTGTGTATGTTATCAGTCATATCAAAGGAACCCAACGGTAGATTCAAATGATTCTGGGCTAAACATATTTGTTTTAACGTCTTTATGGCGGCGTAAGAAAAAAAATTTAGTTTTATATTTTATTGAGGTACATTTTTGATAGTAAAAAACTGATTTTCGCCTTAATAAGAGTCGAAAATTTACTATACGAAGTTCACAATAATCTTATTCGATAGGGTGCAAAAATACCTTTATCTTTATTTTTAAGGGTCTTAATAAGTTATTTTTTCAGATTTTATTAAAACAATAATAAATTTTTCGAGAAACAAAATTATATCTCTATAAAGAATTAAAATATTCTAGATATCAAGGGCTGCAAATTACTGTTGCTATATCCTATTATTGTTCCGGAAAAAAAATTGTATTTTATACCTTATTAAGGTTGTTATAACGATATTTCTCGTCAAAAACCAGGTTTTTTACTTCTTTCAGGGGGAAAAAAATTTAATTTGAATGTTTAAATGGTAGCATCCGACGGAGCGTAAATAGCTCTCTTTTCCATTTTTAATCATTTTGATAAAATATTATGTATAGTTTTCATCAGAGAGATACTGAGATCTTTGCGGATAGCCACTCATATCTTTTTTCGAGTGATTTCCACGGTTCAAGGCCAGAAATATTTGTTTTTATATCCTTGTATTGAGTCCAAAAAAAATTCAGGTTTCATACCTTATTCAGGTTGTTATAACGATTCTTTATGTCCAAAAATCGGTTTTTTGCTACTTTGAGGGTAAAAATTCAACATTGATTGTTTAAATCGTTTGATCTCATGAATCAATAAAATAGCTCCATTTGAAACTGAAAAAAAATTTTTTACGGTATCTGGCTTATCGAAGAAAATTTATAATTTTTTTTCTTGACTCAGTCATACCTTAAAAACCCTACAAATGATTTTACTCATCCAGGGCTCAGAATGTTTCTTTTCGTATACCTATATAGGTTCACAATAATATCTGACATTTGATACCTTATTAAGGTTGTTATAGCAATTTTTAATGCAAATAAAACGGTTTTTGCTGTTTTTGAAGTAAAAATTTAAATTTAATCTCATCAATAGTTATATTGTACAGATAATTAAATAGCTTTGTAAAATTCAATAATATTTTATGTACAGCATAGTTATTTCACGTATATGAGTTTCAGTAATTAGTTCTAATTATTTTTCAATTCTATTTTATTCAAAAAAGTATTAGCAATATTTTTTGTACTATCCGGGTAAACGTTATAATCTTATTTTTGAAATAATTTCATATCATAGAGCATAAAAATAGCTTTTTTCCATATTAAAATTATTTTTATATTTTATTTTATGTTTGTTTAGTTAAGTAATTGCAGAAAAATGTTCTTGAGGAAGCTTTGTACTCATTTATTGGCAGCGGTCTTTTTACCGATACCATGCTTCCTCAATGAGGAAGAAATTGAGTTTTACTGCATAGATTTTTTTTATCTAGATTTTTTCAATTTTAATAATTTGATTTTTTCGAAAAAGTTGATTTTTAAGCAATTTATTGTTTTTTAAAGATATTTTACAATTGAAATTCTAAAAGATCATTCAATTTTACTTACACAACATATAAAGATGGATTAAAAAAAATTTAGTAGCTGGGTGTGCGTGGGTGTGAATATGGACTGTATGTAATCAGTAATATTTCAGGATTTTTATTGGCCAATTTCAATAATGCTGGGCATGTTTTTTTTTTTAATACAAATTACTTTTTGAAACAAAATTTCAAAGCATTTTTTTTTTTATTACTTTAGAAACTTGATTTTTTAGGGAAAAAAGATTTTAAAGATATTTGTCGTTGTTGAGGTATATTTGACGATTTTTTTTTGAAAGATCATAAAATTATATACAAAAAAACAATAGGATGGGATTAAAGAAATTTAGTAGCTGGATGTGAGTTGGCGTAAGTAGGGAATGTATATAATATGTTATATTTATAAATTCTTTGACTGATTTCAATAATTTCAGCCTTATTTTGTTTGTTTTTGAATACAGATTACTTACAAAAAAATTTTTAATTCATTTAATTTTTATTTATATTTTTGGTTTGATGATTTTCAAAACTCAAATTTTCTAAGAAAATAGATTCGAATGATATTTATCATTAGATTACCATATTTTATGATAGAAATTCTAAAGGATCATTAAATTATGTTCGAAAATACGGATAAAGGTGAAGCTAAAAAAATTTAACAGGTGGGCGTTTGAGGGTGTAATTCGGGAATATATATTGTAAGTATTTATTTAATCGATTTCCATAATCCTGAGCTTATTTTGTTTGTTCTAATTCTTTGACACTTATCACTTCAGAAAAAATGTCTATTCCTATGTGTCTGTATGTGCATTTGTGTATGTACGGATGTATTTATGTATGTATCTTTATACGTTATTAGTCAGATCTCAGAAGTCTCTCTACTTATTTTGATAAAATATTGTTCTAATTTTGTAATTCATGCAACATATTATTATACGATATGCCTTAAAATATATTCATGTGTATATATATATATATATATGTATTTATATTTATATACTATGAATGTATCAATTTGATTGATCTATTTTTTCCACTTAAAAGAAAGAAATAAAAAAAAGATAAACTAGCAAGTCATTAGTAACGTTTTTTGAACTATTTGTTTTTAAAAAGCGGTTTCACATAAATATTTTGGTATAAAGTTATCAAAGTTTTACAATTATTGTATTTCATAGAGTGCAAAAGAAACTTTATTTTAAAATACAAACTTCTCCTCTAGGTTAAGTCGTTATGTATCGCTAACAAAAGTGTATAATTTCTTTTTTTTTTTAGTGATATAATCTATTGTATTCCAGAAAGTCAGTCTTTTTTACTACAGACATTCATTTTTTTAAATCTTAAGAAAGTGATTTTGCAAAAGGTCGCACCATAGAATTGAAATATATATAATTTGATTTTCATTTATAATTGTTTTTTTGGTTGGCTATGCTGACTATCGTCGATACAACTAGTTAACTGTTTGGCAATCACCTATATGGGCTTCCATTATGGGAAAAAAGTTTGAAAATAAAAAAATATGAATAAAGTATATGTAAAATTATAGTACGATCAAAAGAAAAAGATATAAGAATTATTTATGAGGAAGCTTTGTGCCAATAAATTTGCAGCAGTTTTTTCGTTGTATTCATAATTGTTTTGGGAATACTCAATTAAAATTCATATATTTATAGAAAACTATAAGACTACTAATGTAGAAATAGCAAAACATATCATTTTTTGTCTCTGTGTATTTTAAACAAATATGATAGAAGGAAATTACTTACACAATAATTTGCTTTTTCGAATGTACAATCTTTTCTTGTTAAAAATTATGTAAAATACTCTAGAAAGATATTGCTTGGTAAAAATAACCTAACAACATTGCATACTTGTATTTTACCCAGCAAAGATAAAAGTTTATTTGCGACAAAGGTTATGTATTTTGTTGTTCATCCACTCTTATGGTATTGTTTAGTTACCTTGATCTCATTCATACCATGAAAGTATACACAAAAATTGACAAAACGTCGTATGTCGTATAAATACGTACATGCTTTATATATACAAATACAAATACATTGCACATAATCCGGCGGAAGCTTGGGGAAATCAGGGCCAAGCTTGGCCAAGCTGTGCCCTGATCCATGCCGCGTTTCCTCCTAACACGTTTGCTTGCTTGGCTGCCAAGCTTGGACCAGGTAATTTGGCTTGGTACCCTTCCTGGTCGGATGATTCCTGTACAACATGATAAAACCTGATAACTTCTTTAAGTATACCGGTCGAAAAAATTTTGTAATATAATATTTTATCATTTAAACTTTATATATTTTTTTTATCGGTGTATGTAATGGCAAAAATTTTGTTATAAAACTAACAGAAAAGACCTGTATATTCCTGTGAAAATATTATTAGATCAAATAATAATATTTAACAAAATTGTATATATCTTTCTATGTAAGAACATTTTTGTCTTTTATTTATAGTATATGAAAATATTTATTTGAAATCTTCACACTGGTTTTATTATAAGGAAATTTTAAGTGCTTACTTTATTGTATAAGTTTCTCTTTATAAAGTTCTGTAAGTTCAAACAAGGAAATGATTTGATACAATAGTATTATATCCTACAAGCAAGTCACTATGCACAAACAATGAGATTGTATACAATTAACATTGTGTAGATTATATTTTCTTTGTGGACCCCGGTTTGATTCCAACTCTCCAGAGTATGTCTGTTTTATAAGACACTGGATAATTAGACTGTTTAGGTAACTTATTGGTCGAAAAAAAGAATGATTGACAAATTTTAATGCCATTTCTACTATTGTACGAAAAAAATACTGTTGTTGTTTAGTTAGGATTTTATGTAAAAAAAATTACAGAACATCAGTGTCTTACAAATACCTACAGGTGGAAACATAACCTTAAAAGTAAATGTCCCAGTCTATTAGACAAATCTAAACGATTAATTAGCATTGCATCTTAAAGTATGGGACGTCATATCCGAATTTTTAAGACACATGTTTTATAAACTGGGACATGCATCATTCAAACAGTTATTTTAAATTAAACTTTATTTTCGAGTAAAATTAAATCTGTTAATTTTTTTTCTATTCCCGATGGTTGCAGATATCCATTAAAGCGCGAAGTATGAAAATTTATTCAAAAATAATAATATTAAACATCATAGAAACATTTTTTCTTCGGGTTTTAAAACTGGGACCGTTACCTTAATAACTATAAAATTATATGAATAAATGATAACTAATATTGAACATCGGACAATAAATTATTAAATTAAATAAATATATAATAATTAGGAATCTATCAATATTAAGATTTTAACTAGGTAAAAACGCATAAGACACACATGTAGATAGTAAAGTCTAGTCAAAAGCAAACCGCAAAAAAGGGCACGAATCGTACATTTTTTAAGCTTACATATGATCATCTTGAATTTCAATAAAATATTTAAATTTGACTAAAAATCGATTAGTAGAAAAGCTGTTGGGTTTTGAGCTCACCTCCTCCCCCCTAGGGCGGTAGTGGTGGGCGGTGAGCCCGTTCCCTCGTGCTATTTGCTTCGAGAATGACAAGTAGTGCCCCAGCTCGTGGCCAAAGTTGGAAACCTGGGGGGAAGCAAGCAAACAAGTGATCGCAGCAAAATTAAGATATATAAATAAAATAGAGTTTAAGCCGCGATATAATTGCGCTATAATTAAAAGAAAAATCAGCCCTTTTGAATTTTGTGGAACACAGCTAGTAAGTTGAGTTTGTTTTCCTGTGAATTGAAAATAAGAGGTTGGAAAACCGAAGTGCACGTAAATATCTGTCAATATCTTTGTTAATATGCGTTACACTGGAATACATAAAACGTAAAGTTATAGCTGATCAAAAAAATTATTACATACGTCTTTACGCGGTGTGGTTTGGTGCAGGCATTTTGACAGTATGTTTGTTAAAAGAGTGGCTGCTTGGGAAAGTAAATACAGGAAATTGTACACAAATGGAGAGGCGCAGCGTCTGCTCTGCGTGACGACTAGTTGAGGTCCCAATGTCGAAGTGACCGAATACATGCCGCGCTACTGCACGCATTTCCATCAATATCCCGCACTTTTAACAAACATACTGTCAAAATGCCTGCGCCAATCCACACCGTATGAAGACGAACGTATTAATTGTTTTATCAGCTACATCTTTTACGCTTCATGTATGCTAGTACAACGCACATAAACAAAGATATCGACAGATATTCACGTGCACTTCGGTTTTCAAACCTCTTTTTTTCAATTCACAGGAAAAATAACTCAACTTACTAGCTGTATTTCACAAAATTTGAGAGCGCTGGTTTTTCTTTTATTTATAGCGCAATGATATCGCGATTCAAAACATATTTTATTTATAAATTCTAATTTTGCTGCATTCACTTATTTGCTTCCTTGCCCCCGGGTTTCACTGTATCTCCACCATGGGCGCTAGCGCGAATCGTTTTATCCCCTCCAAGTTCATTCTCCAAGCCGATAGCACGAGCTCCAAAGGCATGTCGGATCCCTCCGGATCTCCGATCTAGATCCCCGATCGAGCCATCTGAAGGTAAGTAGCTCAGCTACATTATCGGCCGAGCAGTGGTCTCTGCCTCACCCACATGACAAAGCGTGAAGTCCGAGGTCCAAAACCTTTGTTGATACAACTGCGCCCGAGACGCACTCCTTATCTCCAGCAATATTATGCGCTTGCTCTCTCCAATTTATTAATTTTTTACACTTATCTAAGGCAAGCATGAACGTGTCGGGTAAAACGCGAGGCACGAGTAATACTATGCCTTGTCCGTCTTATTAATACGCGTATTAAATAATGCTGGCTTTGTCGACTCAAGTGCTGAGAAGCGATGGAAAAGGTTTCTTTGTCATAGCGGAAGATGCTGTCAAGTTGGGCAAGAGCGAGAGTGAGTAAAGTAAAACTTTTCATACATATATATGAACACATATTATAAACAAGTGCATGTTTCACACACTTCACATACTCAAATATATTTGTAGTCCATAAAGTAGAAATATAAAATTAATCTTCTTACGGCTTATACGTGATGCCGAAAAAATGTAAATCACACGACATAATAGCACTTTTACGCTCATAGCTAATAGTGATGGTCGGACTTTATTGAAATAATATGGAAACTGCAGAAAAGTCCTAAGTGGACAAAAAACCGCTGCAAATTTATTACCACAAAGCTATCTCATTCACATGTTCTACTTTTTTTTTGTGCCCTATAATTAAAAGTGAATAGTTTAATTTTTTTAAGTCCATAAGAAAATGTTTTAACAAAAAAAATACAAACAAATAAAGATAATCATTAGATATGATTTCTTACGTATATACTATGGAAGAAAGTTTCTGATTACGTATGGACTAGTTCGTTCGTAAGGTTACAAAGTCTGACATTGTGAAAACATTTTTTTTTTCAATTCAAGTGGTTTTTAATAATAATTGAGTGGCGTTACAGTGCCACGTTGGCAAGTAGGAGAAATACGATGACAGGAAGAAGCCGCGACGCTCTTATACGCTGATATAACCCATACAAATTTTCAATATCACCGCATTTATTTATTTTTTAAGGTTAACATTTAATTTTAACCTAAAGTTTCAAATACAAAAATTCCGGTGCAAAGAGTTGCATATAATGTGTTACAGATATTGTAACAATTATTGTTTGTTTCATCATGTACGAGAATTGACAATAATTTAAACCTGTGAATGAATATACAAATACAGCAAATATGAGAGCACAGCAGCTGTACTAGAGGGCTATGATAAGAATATCACATGTATGCACGAACAAACTGCTTCCACAATAATTGGACAAAGAGGATTACCAAATTATAAGTTACTGAAACATAGAAATTTATTATATTATTATTGGAACAAACCTAGTTAATCTAAAATTTTTTATTAAATTCAAGTGAAAGGGATAAATTGATCAAATAAACATGTTAAAGATATATTTTTTTTCAAGTTGTTATCTATAAAAATTATTACACAAATTTTAAAATTAAAACCATGTTACATCAAAATCGGTAGAGAGATTTTGAATATACGAATAATAACGTATATACATACATACATGCACACATAACTACGTACATACATACATACATACATACATACATACATACATACATACATACATACATACATACATACAGACATACATACATACATACATACATACATACATACATACATACATACATACATACATACATACATACATACATACATACATACATACATACATACATACAAGAAAACATTGAAATATGCGTTAAATCTTTCTTTTAAGAAAAGACATTTTTTTTAAATTTATAATTTTCTAGTATTATAAACGTAAAGAATATGTATTCCACGCAAGAATTTTGCAAAATTAACTTTATGATTAAAATTCATCATCAAAAATCAAAAATTGTAACACAAAAAAAACAGCTAAATAAGAACTTTTGTTTCCGCAGTACTAGGAATACATAATTAAACAAAGTACAACAATGTTAAAAAAAAATTAGTGGAAAAAACACTAAGACAAGACGAATTATATTCATGCAAATACATATATCCATAATTATTATTTATTTTTTTCATTGAAATAAGTCGCGTTGTGGTACATTTTTTTATCTATCATATTTTCTGACATATATTATTCTAGAACAACGATAAAATAAACAACAATATCAAATTTTCCATGGAAGACAGTTTTTAATGATCGATAAAATCAAAATTTACAAAAACATTAATTAGGCAAAACACTAATTGTTTTTTCAGAAGTAATAAAAATCGAAAAACAAAAGCCACAAGTAATAATCAATCAAGATAAGTTTCGGCATTCATGGTATGTGACTAACTCTACAAACAAATACATGCATTTAAACAAGCCCATAAATAATTACATTATGTCAACCTAAACATGCAATTTTGTTTAAAATTTCATGATGATAAATATTTTCTAACAAACTAATATTAAAACAACAATAAAAAGCAGAAAATCAATTTTTTTGAAAAAATTAGTACTTCAAAATCAATAAAATTGAAAAAAAAAAATAATAGATTTTTATGCTGTTTATAGGGATTTAAAAAAGACCCTGTTGGATCAAAAGTAATTGAGTCAATCCTGAGATACAACTAATTTTAAGCATATGCACAAATACACCCACACACACCTACAAACAATTCTTTCTATTTCCTTCCAAATATGTTACTTTTCCGAGGTAATCATGATATTTCAAAGTTTATATCATTAATTACTATGAAACAGCCATAAAAAGAAAAAAATTAACTTTTAAAAAAATTAATTTTGAAATTAATATAATCAAAGTAAAAGAAAAACAAATGAGCGAAATTAAAACTTTATATTTTATAAGTGATGATTATCTAAACATCAAAGAAATAAGCCTTGTTGTGTTAAAATTGCTCAAGGAAATACTGAGATGTACCTTGTTATATTCATAATCTTGTGTACTCCCACACACACCCTTATCGATTATTCTTTTCTTGTTCATCTTAGAACGTTTTTTTAAGGAAATTTCTTGATCAACAAGATTTTCTACCACAAAATATTTTAGAACAAAGTTTTACGGCGAAAAAATCTATTGAATAAAAAATTTATTTTCAAAACTGCAAAATCGAAATAAAAAAAACCTAATTCATTCAATTTATTTCTTATTTTATAGCGGTGATAGGCATTTGAAAACTAAAGAGAAGTAGCCCTGTTGGGTCAATATCACTCGAGGCAAAATTGAGATACAACTTATTACAGACACACGCACACGCACATACACACACACACACACAGAGAGAGAAAGAAAGAGAGACATTTTGCCCAAATAGTGTATTTCTTCTAAATTAATTCTAAACTTTAAACAACAGTCATGATATGTTTGTTTGATATGTGATTTTCCGTACATGACAGAGCTCTCTCTATAAGGAAGCGAGACAATAGTAATGAGAAAAGTAATAATAACGATAGTTATGAAGATAAAAATCACAGATTACTATAGTTAAAATATTGAATTATAATAAATAATAATAGCCACTATAATAACACTTAAATGATAAATAGCTCCTTATTACAGGGGCCAAGTCACGGCCCCAGAAGACACCCCATGGTTAATAACATTAATAAAAAAAAGCACCAGGATAAAAGCAGAAAAATAACTTTGTTAGCCACAAACAGTTCTGCATAGAAGATAATTCAATGGATTGAATAAACTTTCTACTTTATATAGGGCCTAGAACTTCTGACCTTTAGTGACGAACTCTACAAAAGATACAAACCGACAAAAAATTGTTTTATCTTTGAAAACTAGGAAGAAGCTTTGGACAACACAGAGCCATACTACGCCAACGGATAGCCGAAATTCGCAAAAACACTATAATCGTAAAGACACAGGCGAGACAAACAAGAGACAAACAAAAAGTCTGATACCTGTTGTCGGCAAATTTAACAGATTTTTATTCAGCACACTCAACGAAGAAGGTGAGAGAAGTATAAAAAATCCTATTGATTTGGGTGCCAACGGCACTAGAACACTAGATATGCTGTAAGTAAACCAAAAATAAATAATTATGACATAATTATCATCAATGTAGAGAAACACAAAAATAACAGAACTAAAAGTGCATAAATTCAGACT
The DNA here is from genome assembly GCA_030522625.1 of Copidosoma aretas. NCBI lineage: Eukaryota > Metazoa > Arthropoda > Insecta > Hymenoptera > Encyrtidae > Copidosoma > Copidosoma aretas. The sequence continues at coordinate 13,244 of JAPYYV010004067.1, forward strand.
CGATGAAGATTTATTACACCAAGAATTCATGCCATGACTGGAACAATAAGCAGGGGGCACACATCAATACCATGCACGTACATTAACACTGACAGACGCAATCCTTTTTACATCAAAAGGCTTCATCCACCGACAATTTCTAGCGCCACACATTTTAACAACTCAGCAACCCTGGCAGAGCATGCCAGGCCAGAACTAGCATTTCTAGGACACAAAACCGGCGCAAGTGCCCTAGAAATCATAAGCATATGAACCTTTACAATCATGTGCATGAATAATGAGTAAGTATTTCACAACCTAATACCACTTCTCGATGAAGAATGATTTGACCTATACAAAACATCACTCCTACCAACAAAAGAAATAGGCCTCAACATAACTAACATTTTTGCATAAATTTGGCTCGATCACTAATACATCACAATTAACAAAAATTACAATGAATACATGACGGTATCGGAGGCAAGGATACGAATGAGCAAAATACTTGTACCCTTACTCATATACTCTCATAATGGGCGCATGCAGAAAATGGAGGACCACAACAACTGCGAAATACAATTATTAATGAAAAAGAGAATCTCGAACCTTAGCATATGTCAAATAAAGTTAACCAAATCATCAAACACTCATAAAAAATGACTACATACCTTAAATCAATAAAAGCAGCTCTGATTTGCGACATCATTTACATATCGGCTCTTCTATCTTGGTTGTGAACATACGCCCTGAAAGGCTCGGGAATAATAAAGCTACAAGGCGGATGCTCAATACACACATCAAAAATCCACTTCGCGCCACAACTAAAGATAGAACAAGAGAGCACTGTTTCGAACTCTATTTTTAAAATAAGGAAAAAAGTCAATTTATTTTAACAATGTATGTATTTCGAAGGTTACATATCAGCGGTACAAGATTATTTGCCTTTTCACTGTTACGAACATTATTTTTTAAATAAAAATGACAAGAAACCAATTCACCTAGCAAGTAACTATTGCATTCTATTTTCGCATGGCTAAGCGCCCATAATTACCTTATCACTATGTCGTGGCTCTTTATGGCATTCTATACACCAAAGAGAGGAAAAAGCGACCCTGAACACGGCGACCGTGTTCATGCACGCAGTCTTGGTCTCGGAGTCCTGTATGCCCTCTGACCCGTGAAAATAGAGGGCTAGCTTACTATAAAGAATAAATTAAATATGCTAAAATAATAACGAACAGCACAGATTTGAACAATGTTGTTGGTGAGACTCTCCTCTCTTAAATAAAAAAATCGCATCACAAAGATTCTTCGAACTTAATAGGTTGGCACGTTGGCCGAGTAAGCAAGCAGTTAGCAGTTTTGCCTTCTGCAACACGTATTTCACTATGTTTACCGGGAAAAGTTTTTGTAATCACACCTTTTTTCCAAGTGTGTTTTGGTACTTGATCGTCAAATATTAAAACAAGTCACCAGTTTTTAATTGAAAATTAGTCTTTAACCACTTCTTCTTTTGTATTAATGATGGTAAATACTCACACAACTAGCGACATTAAAAAACATCTGCTAGAAATCGACTTCTTTGCCATTGTTTTCTCGGACAGGTGTTTTGATTTTCAAATCTTTGAAAGCAAAGTGTACTGGAAGATGCACTAAAGATAAAGTGGCTGGAAATAAGAGCCTCTTTGTCATAAGGGTCAACGGAGACATGAGTTAAGGGTCTTGAGTTTATCGAGTGCTCAACTTTGGCTAATAATGTTAAAAGAATTTCTTCAGTTGTGACTCTTTCTTTCAAAATTACGCCGAAAGTTTGTTTGACGATTCTTATCATCCTTTCCCAAGCTCCCCCCATATGTAATGCTGTAGGAGGGTTAAATTTCCAAGAAAATCTGTTTTTAAAGCAAAATTTACTTGAGATTTTTTCTTGAAGTTCGTGATGGCTTCTCTTAATTCCTAACTAGCCCCCTTGAAATTCAAGCCATGATCGGAATAGATAACCTGTGGAAAACCATGCCTAGCTGCTAGTCTTTGAACGGCCATGATTGCTGAGTCAGTAGTTAAATTATGAGCTAGATCAAGTCGTACTGCTCTTGTTCACACGTAAAAATTACACCCCAGCGTTTCTCCCGTCTTCGATCCATCTCAACTAACATTGGACTAAAGCAGTCAATTCCACACAATGTTAAAGGACGACAACCGTACACTAAACGTGAAGACGAAAGATCCACCATCACAGGATTTGGAGGCTGCACTCGTGAAATTTGACAAATTGCACAATTGTTTTTACATACCCCGTGTTATAACCCACTATCCAAGATTGCTGTCTTGACTCGTTTAAAAACGGTTTTAGTTCCCCAATGAACAAATCGTTCGTAAAAGTATTTTATTAAAAGCCGAGATACCGGATTTTTACCGTCCAAAATTAACTGTTGAAACTTTACGGGAGTTCCAGGGATTGATTTTACTCGACTGCTTACACATAAAAGCCCTTGATTGTTTAACACAGGACTCAAAATAAAAATTCAGCTCTTCCGTGGTAGCGCTTTCAAATTTTTAAGGGCTGAAATTTCTTGACTGAATGACACAATTAAAATTTCTTGGACCCATAATTTTTTTGCGTAATCTTGTCGTTCAATCTCTGAGTAGTTTGTTTTGAGTTCTAAAATAGTCTTAAAAAAAAAATATCTGATGCTTTTAAAACTTTAGAGGTTACTTAAATTAATCTGCACCATGATGAGAATCGTTTATAGGAAGGGAAGGCACCAAAACAATCTCATTTATTAAGAATACTTGCTTGACGGTTGTTTTTGTTTTTACTTTAAAATTTTCTAGTTGCCATTAATTTTCGTTTTTGTGGAGAAATGCAGGCCCTAGAAACCATCTACTGTCTTTGTAAATAGCTTCAGGTGCGTGTCTAGTCACATAATGTGCGGGAGAGGATATATCACCGAAAAGAAAAGAAGACATCACATATTCTTTAGGGTCAGATGATCTTTCTTCCCCCCCCCCCCTCCCCCACCCCCAACCACCATATAAATCGTTGGGTATCATCCTTATGAATTTTTATTTTTAGAAACATGTCTCTCAGGTCTCCTTTGAAAGCAATGGAGTGTTGACGAAATTGTATGACTACACCAATTCAACTTTCTAATAAATCGGTACTGGATAAAATTAAATCGTTAAAGCTAACTTTACATGATTTTGCTGTCACGTCAAAAACTAAACGAACCTTTTCCGGTTTATTCCCTTTTTGAACTTCAAAATCTGGTAAATACTAAAGTTTTTCATTGGGTTCTGAACATGTTTCTTGCGCGGAACCGAGCTCAAAGAGACTTTCCATTTCTTTGTAATATAAGCTCGCATATTCTGGTTCCCGATCGAAATTTTTTTCTAAAAGGCGTAATCTATGCAAGGCGTTTATGTAACTATTCGGAATTTCGGTGATTTGGTCCTTCCATAGTAAACCGACTTCCCATATATTGTTATTTTTTTACTTGTATTTTCTAAAATATCGATGGCTCACATAACATTAACACTTTAACGCAGAGTAAGACTTATTCCTAAGGCATCTAAATCAAAATTCTGTTTGACAGGATTATTTAAATTGACTTCGGTATTTTCTGTCTTGATTTCGCAAAAATTAATCTGATGACTTTCAAAGTTGGTTTCTTTATTGATTATTTGACCGTGAAATGACCAGCGAAGTAGACAGTTAGAGAGAAACAACAAATGTTTTTTAACTTCGAAATATTTCTGAGTGATGATTATATTACAATGATCTTGTCCAATTAAAATTTCCGGAGCAATCGAAAAAGGAGAGATTCTATACCAGTCATCTGCAATCATCTGACTAATTTTTTGACAGTGTTTTTTTTGGTAAGGCCATATTTTTGACATCAAGTAAATGATTTATTTGAAAAGGAGTATTGGAAGCTTAGATTGTCAGACAGACTTTCATATTTGCAAAGGTGTTCGGATCTTTATGTCCCACAACACGCAATATAACATTCACTGAACTTTTTACAGCTCCAATTTCTTTGAAAATTCTCTCGTTTATTATAGAAATAATCGATCCTTCATCTAAGAGAGCATAAACGTCTTTGAAGGATTTTGATCCTATCACACAAACAGGGACTATTTTTAACAAGGTAACACGTTCTAGTTATAAGGATTTCTTCTTTTAAGGTAAATTCGTCTGTGGAGGAAGATTACGCTCAATTAAAGTATCTGAAGAGTGAGAAATCGATAAGCGATTGACCTATGGTCTTTAATTTTCCTTGTTAAAGTTATGTAAGAGAGTGTTGTGCCTTTGTTTACAATGAGCACATCGATTTTCCAATTTACATTCAGGTCATAAATGACCTTTTTCCAAACAACTTAAACAGACACCGATCTTTTGAGTCGTCTTCCGTCTTTCTTTTACCGATTTTTAAGACCACTCTCTACATGCTGCTGTTGAGTGATTATTTTACTTACACAAAGCACAAGTTTGTTCAATACATCCTTACGAAAGAGATTCTTGTACACAAGCCGAAAGAAAAGTTTTTTGATTTGAAGTGCGTGCACGAGGACCCAACTCCCTTAAGGAGGCTCACATCTAATATATAGCTCATATTGTGAACACGTTATTATAAATATTTATTAGAAGTTATAACAAGTCTGACTCAAACTGACAATAATATAGCTAATGCTAAAAATCGTGCGATTTTCATCATAAAATTTTGTTGTCAAATTTTTTAGATACCGAGGATTGAAAAAAAATTTAGCAAATTAACTTAATCTCTTCTATTTTACATGTTATTTTTAGATTTTTGGGCTTATTCTCTTCTTAAAACCAATTCATCAGAAGTCACCGACATAAAATTTGCAAAAACTTCAATAGGTTTTGCAAAAATTCAATTGTTCACATATTATTCGTATTTCTATATGAACAATTGAATTTTCTGGAAAACCTATTGAAGTATTGGCAAATTTTATGCCGGTGACTCCTAATGAATTTGTTTAAAGAAGAGAATAAGCCTGAGAATCTAAAAATAATATGTTAAATGGAAGAGATTAAGTTAATTTGTTGATATTTTTTTCAATCCTCGGTATCTGAAAAATTTGACAAAAAAAATTTATGATGAAAATCGCACGATTTTTAACATTAGCTATATATTATTGTCAGTTGAAGTGAAACTTTTTATAACTTCTAATAAATATTTATAATAATGTATTCACAATATCAGCTATATATTAGATGTGAGCCTTCTTAAAGCTTTATCATAACATTCAGCACCATGCAAATCAAGTATACTAGCTGACAAACTTGACTCTGCCTCGCGATACATGAATGTACTCAAAATCTCTAGTTGAGATTTCTTACCCTTTTCTGTAGCTGAAAATTTTGCGTAATCTTGTAACATCATTTTTGGAATTTTACACGAAATTTCTTTTAATAAATGTGGACTGTGTAGATAACCTAATTGATCCAAAGACTTTTTAGCAATTACAGAATTGTTCAGTCCAGATCCGAAATCGACTCGATTAATTCTGCCTGATTCAATCGAAGGTGAGCTTATAATTTCGCTAAAAACTTTTTCTGAGATGATCTTTTTGTTTCCATATCGTAATTCCAAGGTTTCTATAAGTCATTCGCGCTAGTACTGGAAACAAACAAGGTTTGTACATAATCTCGGGCGTAAAATTTCAAAAGATTAAACAGTCTCGTCGTGTTCTCTCGTTCAGAGTAATCAGTTATTTCAAAGAATAAATCAAAGGCATGTCTGAAATGCAGCCATTCTAACGGATCTCCCGAAAAATATGGTGATTTATTTTCTATCATTCGATTTATGTAACGAGAACTTTCGTTAAAACTGTTTGATCTTCTATTCATCGTAACAGATGACTCGATTTTACTGGCTAGTCGAAAACTCAGATCTAAGTTTGTTTTTTCGAACGTAACATTTCGGGTGCTGTTTGGCGGAACATTCCTTGGTGGTGAATTTTGATGTGAATTTGGGTTGATTTCACGAAAAGGTATGCCCATTAGATGAGATATTACGTTCAAAATTTGGATTATTTAGAGAGCTTAATCCAGTATTTAAATATTCGTTGATCGGCGATGGAGAACGAAATGTAATACAAACTTACCTTGCGAATTAAATCTAGACATAAAAGCAGTTTCAGACCAATCATTTCCCTGACTAAAGGTTTGATAATACGATGGGAGGGTCGGCAAATGAAAAGAGAAACGGCAACTTTGAGCTGGATCAGCAAGAAAAACCTTTGCAAGCTCTGCGTCTTCGTTGTCGTCGTTGGCTCTCGAAAGCTCGGCCAAAGGCACTGGGTGTAGACGCCGAGATGCCAGGAGTGGGCTCCAAAGAGGGGTGCAGCGGTCTTGCGCTTGGTCTGTTGGAGTAACCTCTGCAAGCTCTGCGTCGTCCTCGTCCTCTCTCGAACCCACATTCCAAGACGCTGGAGGTGGGCGCCGAGACGCCGGGGGTTGGCGCTGAGGAGGGACGTGGCGGCTCTGGACTGCCGAGGCGACCTCGTCATCCGCGTCGTATCTCCAAAGCTTATCTCAAGACGTCAGGGGCTGGTGCCACGACGCCCGCGCCGGGGGTTGGCGCTGAGGAGGTGCGCGACGGCGCCGGACTGCCGCACAGTGGGGAGATCGGTACTTTTTTGGTTCAAAAGTTTCTAGAGACCACAATTTTTGACCGATTTAAAATTTTTTTTTTATCTTCAAGTAAGATGATTCGGAAGACATTGGTTGAGGCTAATTTTTAATTTTTTTTCCAAAATCAACTGCACCTGACCTCAAATATCAAAAATGATCTATTTGTGCTAGATAAAACTTTATTATTAATAAATTGGTTCATTTTATGTAATGAAATCAGGCAGCGAAGATTACTAAATGTATTTTTAAATTACTTCTGCTAAATGCAATAGTATAATCAATAAATACAAGATGGCGGATCAAATATGGCTGACGAAAATCGAAAAAATGCCTAAATCTCGACAATAATCTCTGTTTGGGGGTTTTCGGGGTCGCTGATTACGAATTTATGATCAAAATTTACGAATTATGAATGGCGGATCCAATAAGGCAGAGAAAAAGCTGAAAAATCTCCAAATCTCAACTAAAATCTCTACTCGGGGGTTTTTGGGGTCGCTGATTATGAATTTATGATCGAAATTCGCAAATTATAAATGGTATCCAAGTGCTTGTTTTCAAATAGTACGTTATCTACAAGGTTATGCAATACGTTTTAGATAGTTGAAGTAATAAAATAATTACATTTGTACGTCATAATAAAACTGAAAATAATTTTATTAAATGTGTGACAGGATCATTTGGTATATCAGCTGATCATCAACTTTACAAATAATATATTTTTCTTTAGTAGATTTATAAAATTTTTAATGTATATATGATAGTGGGGTTATGCCTTTCTACGCGCTCTGTGCGCCAGCCACCCACGAACAGGTTATAATTATCACTGAAAGCAAAATGTAAGATGCTTTCATATTCTTGCTAAAATCTTTAACATAACTTCGTATGTAATACAAAATTGGGATGTTTTTTTAAAATTTCACTTAAAATAATTATTTTAATAATATATTTTAAAATTATATTTCCGAAAATACAAATAAATTCATAATTTCGGATGAAGGGTCTCATTTTTGAAAAGATAAAGTACATTTTAAAAATGATATTTGCACGTAAAATAATGTAAAGAGGCCTAAATCTTATACACCAAGGTAATGCCAAAGCTGATGCTTATCGTAATCAGTTCAAATTTGAGAGGACAAAAAAATTTGTAGTTTTTGCGAGAGACTGATATACAGCTGCTTCATGTGTAAGAAGAATACAAAATTTCCTAAATTAGAAACAGATTGCTTTTTCAGCTTTAAGGTTCGTTTTGGTGATTTATTTGGAGATACATTTCTTCTTAAAAAGTAATTTAAACTTGTAAATACAAGGTTATTTCTTATCTCATAGGTAGTAAATATGGCAAAGAGACAGAATCATTGATTTTTGTTACTTATTAAAGAGAACATATACAAAAAAATGTTTTATGACACCATGAATTAATGTACTCAATGAGCACACTCGAAATCGCGAAAACCAGATTTTATTTCGTAATTATCAACTGAAAAATACTAAACTTTACCTAGGTTTATACCTTAAGTGATGTCCACTAAGTGAGAAATTTTAAAGAATATAAATTACTTTAATTTCATTTCAAAAAAAGATAAGTTTATAGAATATTTATATCTAATATCAAAAGTTAGCACACAAGCAACTCATTTCATGAAAGAAATTTACCTAAATAATAATATCGTAGCTTACAATATTTAAATTCTTATGTCTTTGGTATAATAATTTATGGAAAATAATAAATTGTTGTATTAAACTTATAAAAATTACATTTAACATAAAATTATAAAATTGTAAAAATACAAGTATATAGTCAAACTATTAAAATCAAACCATACATCTTATTACTAACCTATAAAACTACTGCGAAATACTTGTAAATAATAATTATAATCAATAAAATTTTGATTTTAATGCAAAAGCAATGCATAAAAAGACACATTTGACTTCTAATGGATTAAGACTTCAAAATATGAAAATAATAATAAATTTTTGTCAATGTCTGGATACCTTAATATGTTAGGATGTATATTTGTATTCTTAAAAGTTGCAAATATTACGAGTATACGTATCTACGATGAAATTCAAACCATAGCAACGAATTAAAGATTTTAATACGTAAGTTGCAAATGTATTCATGTTTATTATTTAAAAAACCAATTGTACGTCATCACTTGTGGCATGCAAACTGACATAGAAAAATTTCACGAATATACAAAGGATACAGCAGATTTATATTTAGAGCATTATGACTGGTACTACATGCCATCATCTGTACACAGAATACTTAGGCATCGAGCTCAAATAATAAGGTAACATGAACTCGTACCTATCGGACACTTCACAGAAGAAGCGCAAGAGGCGCGAAATAGGGATATGAAATTCTTTAGAAAATTTAATACGAGAAAATGTGGAAGAGTAGAGACTAACATGGTCTTGTTTAATTAATTACTGATTTCTTCAGTTCCTTACATTTGTCGTATTCGAAGTAAAACGAATAATACTAAACACAGAGTAGACGATAATGCTGTTAAACTATTGAACAAACAGAAGTAATACTGTTTTCTTGAGAAATGAAAATACTTAATGATTTTGCTTAAACGTTTTTTGTGTTTAGTAACTGTGTATCAGTACTTACTGTTACAATGCCTGTAATACGATTTAAATATAAATTGTATTATAATAACATGGACATTACTACTTTCAACACTACAACTATTTAGGTGAGTCTTGTTTTTGGTTACGTACAAATTCTCTAGTTCTATTCCACACAATCAGTCTTAAATGTATCAATTGTTAGTAAGTCTTTATTTAACTCCCTGTTAATAAATCACAACATATAAAAATTATGTCTATGTCAAATTTATCAGAACACACTTATATATACCTAAGACTGCTACAAGCAAAAACCTATTATCTTTTTAGCTCGCCATGTTGGACATTTCACATCAGATTTGTAACATTCAATTCTTGATTTAAAATCAGGAACCACTAAGTAGTAATGTTTATAGGGACTAGAACATGTTCTCAAATTGTGGTCAGCCACATTGGATCTACAATTTTGAATTTGCGAATTTGGATCATAAATTCGTAATCAGCGATCCCAAAAACCCCCGAGTAGAGCTTTTTGTCGAGATTTGCGAATTTTTCAGATTTCGGTCGGCCATATTGGAAACTATATTTTAAATTTACGAATCTAGATCATAAATTCGTAATCAGCTACCCCAAAAACTCCCAAATAGAGACTTTTGTCGAAATTTGGGCATTTTTCAGATTGCGGTCGGCCATATTTGATCCGCCATCTTGTATGTATTGATTATACTATTGCATTTAGCAGAAGTAATCTAAAAATACGTATAGTGATCATTTCCACCTAATTTAAACACATAAAATATTCAAATTCATTGATAATAAAGTTTTATCTAGCTCGAATAGATCGTTTTTGACATTGGAAGTTAGGTGCAGTTGTTTTTGGGAAAAAAATTGACAGTTAGCCTGGACTAATGTCTTCTGAATCATCTTACTTTGAAAAAAAATATCCTAATCCGTCAAAAGTTGTGGTCTCTAGAAACTTTTGAACAAAAAAAATTATCTACTTCCCCACTGTGTGCCCGAGCGACCTCGTCATCCGCCTTGTCTCTCGGAAGCTCGTCTCGAGGCATCGGGAACTGCTGCCAAGACGCCAGGGGTTGACACCGAGGAGGAGCAAGGTGGTTCTGCACTCCGTCTACAGCTGCAAGCTGAACGTCGTCATCAGCGTCTCTCAAAAGCTCGTCCCTAAAAGGCGCAGATGTACGGGAGTGTTCTGACGGTGCGCGTCTTGCTTTAAGTGCATCAATTTTATGACGACTGAAACGTTTCAAATTACCACGATTGTTGACGAGGCTCTTGAAGACATCTTTTTCTTAAGCAGCTCTCTTTCTTTTTACAAAAACCTACACTCGCAAAAAAGGACGACTTAACACAAAGGAGTCATCTTCATTTAATAAACAGAAACACTAATAATCCGTAGTGTCCTGTCACGGTTGCCAAATTTTTTCGTGCTCCATTTTTCAAATAAGGTAAAAAGTAAATTCATTTCAACAACGTATAAAATTCGGAGGTTACAGTTTAGTGGTACAAGAAGATCTGACTCAACTCTATTCCAAACTTTGTTTTTTAACGAAAAAATAACATAAAATCAATGAGGGATGTATGGTGTCAAGCTCAGCCCAGAGGGCACCAGGGCCACCCGGTCCTAATTTATGGCTGTATTAGTGTATTCGTGAATGAAACTGCGAGTATGTCTGTGTCAACACTATCATTACAGTCCATTACAGTGTCGATATTGTCGATGAACTCAATGACCGATGTTACCGACATATAGTGTATACATTTTTTTTTTTTTTTAAATTAAATATAGTTTCGTAGGAAAAATATTTCTGAATCAAACATTATGTATGTTATAGGTATGATGACAGGGTGTAACAGAAAAGTATTAAAAATTTTATATATGAATACCTAACTTAAAAATGTATGTTTATCTCTAATTTTTGTCTTTCTTATATTTTTTTTTTTTTTATTTATAAGTGTGTATATTTTGCCAGGGTCGCTACTAATGTAAAATGGTTCAATTATTAAATTTCATAATAATGGATTTAAGATGGCGGACGAAAATAAAGAAAAACAGGTTTTTTAAATTCAAAATAAAATGTTTCGTAATAAAAAGATTTTTTGATAAATCTTTTTCTTTTTTATAGGTATGATAACAGGTTATACCAGAAAATTAAGGAAAATCTTATACAATAATACCTATCCTTAAAATTTGATTTTTTCTAAATTTTTTTTTTCTTCTTTGTTTCCCTTTTTTTAAATTATGAGTCTTTATGGTGTGATAAGGTTATTACTAACATATAATAAATAAATTTTCAAATACAATGATGGTGGATTTAAAATGGCGGACGACACTTGAAAAAAATAGTTCTTTTTTTCTAAATAAAATAAGATTCCGTATAAAAACCATTTCTCGATGAAACTTTTTGGATGTTTTACTTATAATAACAGGCAACAATACAAAAACAATGAAAAATCTAATATAAATGCCTAAGCTTAAAATACATGCTTATCTCTAACTTTTTTTGTGTAATGACAATTTTTTTATGATTGTTGATGGTCTAATAGGGTAGCTACTAATTGATAACGGTTGAATTTTAAAATTTCTAATATTGGTTCTCAAATGGAAGACTGAACTTGTTTGAAAACAAGTTTTTTCATTCCACTATCGTTCAAATAGTTTACATATTGCCGATGACCAAGCATGAACAAACTCTTTGAATTTCGGACTGGCAGTGACAAAATGATAGTTCAAATTTTTGAATCCATAAGGGTGAATTTCAATCTTCTTTAGATTTCCCATATTATGGGTATTCAATCAAAGGTATTGACATGTTGAGTATGATATGAATGAGATTACGTACAAAATACAACATTGTAGCCGTCTCTTAATGGTGAAATATGTCTTTCTTCACAACCTTTTGATTGTGATTATTCAAACACAATGCATTTCTAAGTGATGTGCCACGAATTAAGGTAGAACTACATACTCCTCATGTAAATATTGGCGGTGTTTACACATTAGAAGTAGACATAACAATGGAACTGCATACACAAATTAAATTTTTAGTACGCTGCACAGTAGGTTTGTTAAGAATAAGGGGGACCGTGTACAAACACCGTGGATAGTAATGCGCTCAGCAAAGCTTTGCTAGACGTACATCTAAAAGTAAAGGTGTACTAAAGCTGATAATTACATCTTTAAGTAGTAGGCATAATACAGTAGTGCTCAATTTGGTTTCTGCAATCTGATAAATTTCTTATTAATATCAAAAATCGTTAAAATTTTTTTATTAGATTAAGTACATGTGATTGAAAGAAAATTAGCTCAAAAAAAGTTCTAGGAAGTGAAAAATTTTAGAGGAGTAAGAAACAGTCTCATTTATCACACAAGATATGGATATGTTCTTTGCCTGGATAAGCATCTTTGAATATCGATGACATTTCGAATTGTACTCATCAATGTAGTTAACTTATGATATATTGTTACGATTGCGAGTAACAATTAAAACCCGTTACTTTATAAAAACTAGATGAAACTGTATTGAGAGAAGCGAACAGAAGTAACCAGCTCGAGGTTACAAGCTCGAGTGACTATTATTTTTCAACAACAAAACAACACCTAGCAGCGCATAGCAACATTTTTGAAGCGCGGCAATTCATAAAATCTTCGGCTTTTAAACCGTGTACCCAACATTACCCCCTCCTCTTTCAGATTGTCGTCCCGACAATCACAAAATCATACGCAACACAACATTCCAAAATATCACCATCTTCTTCTTCTGATGTAGCTCCAGGATAACAATACAGCTCCAAGATAAAGAATGACTCTACTTGACCCCAGCCAAGTCATTAAGTACATTGCATCCAACTGTAAATCCAACTACAATCAGATTTTCTATCACAGCTGCAGGACTTGAAATTTCTACCTTGGTTCCACTGCCAAGTTACCGAACATCTTTAATCTAATTTTATCTCAGTCATGTAAGTACGTATCTTTCTTTAGGGTAATGTGAAAGGTATACAGTTTAATCCTTGGACACGAAATAAGGAATGACTTTTTGGGGATCCCATTTTATGTCCCTACTTCGGCATTTGTCCAATGTCTTCGGAAAACTTGACCACGCAAAATAAAACCGAAACGGAGTAGTTAAAATGACTTTCTTTCGTAGAAAGTTGCGATTCTGTTCGCATGTATAATCTTCCTCTTGTGTTTTGGTAATTTCCTAATGGCGTAGACAACATCGTTGATCTTCTTGACAACTTCAAACGGACCATCCCAGTTAGTCTGCAGTTTTGGGCTCTTTCCTTTGCTTCTTTGTGGATTGTAAAACCAAACTTTTTATCTTTTCGAAAAATCAACTTGTCCCGCTCGTTTGTTGTAATGGGCCTTGATCTAGCTAGATGTTATAGCCATGGTTGCTCTTGTCATATCATTAATTTTTGCCATTTTCTTTCTTAGCTTCTGTACATAATTCTCAGGAGATGAAACTTCAGCATGATCATTCGGAGGATGTCCTCTCGTCAGATCTAGCGGGAGCCGGAAGTCATCGCCGGCGTACATCTTAGCTGGAGAAAATCCGGTCGTCGCAAGAAGATCTGTAAGCTAACAAAAATAGTGAGATCCAAGATCCCCAATATTTCTGATTTTCGCTTACAAACTTCGACAAATAATTAAGACTAGTCTGATGTTGGCGTTACACTGGACCGTTTGATCAGTATGTACTTCTAATGAAACATTATGACGACAAACTATCTCATCAACAAAAACTTTAGATATCGTTTTCGTCCTCATATTGGACGAAGTGAAAGCTTCTACCCATTTTGTGAAATCATCTACCACAACAAGGAGGTATTTGTTTCCTAACAAAAAAATTGTAAATAGCTCTAAAATATCCAATTGAAGTCTCTCAAAAGGTACCCCTAAATTATAAATCTTCATTTCACTAACTTCTTTATCTGATGGACCTCTCTTTGCAACACAAACTGTACACGTTTGACGCAAATTTTCAACATCTTTCTTGCAAGTGGCCCAGTAGAATCTTTTTCTATTCTTCTCTAGTGTTTTGCTGATTCCAAAATGTCCTCCTGTTTGCGTATCATGTGCTTCCTTTAAGATTTCATTTATTTTCTTTCTTGAAATCACTAATTGCAAAGTTTTGGTTTTTAGGTTCGGTGATATCCATTCCTTGTATAAATCTCCATCTTTAACTACGAAAGAGTCCCATTGACTACTGTACATTTTTGTGTATTCGTCTTTTGGTGCAATTTGCTGCCAATCTAGTCGACTGTTAGTTCTCTTATTTTTGTGACGCGGTATATTAGCTATACCACGTCACGATACGCCCCCACTTTAGATCATCAACGGCCACCGTGGACAAATTGGGTTTAATTAGGAATTTGAATTAACGCGCCATACCACGTCTGTTTTCAGTACCACGGATGAGCTGGAGTGGGTAAGGAGGAGAATCTACGCAGCGACGGTCAACACGCAGCCACACCAACCCTGACCGAGTGCCGGTAATACTCTGG
>JAPYYV010004068.1:0-17253 GCA_030522625.1 Copidosoma aretas
AATTTTAAAAATTACACACACACATACGTCAAATGAAAAATAATATTAATGTTTATTTATTAATGTGACTGTAAGACCGATATAAATATTTGTCTTGTTAATTTATATTTATGAATATTAAGTGAGAATTTCACAATGATATCTTATTCTAAACTTGTATCCATAATCGATTCCGAAATATTCAAAAATACAAAAAAAAAGCTCTTAACTGTTTCTGTAATAATAATTATTGCCTAAATGTTCTATAAATATACACATGTAGCAATATTAACCTTTAATGCCAATCAGAATCATTACTAGTATTAAATTAGTAACAATTATTTGATAAATCAGTGAACTTATTTCATGTAATAACTATATTTGTTTCCATTTCAAGCCAACTTTGATAAGATCGCTTTAGTCATCTATGTTTGCACGCATATGAGTAATACCACCGAACTTTTAAAACAAGTGTTACTGATGAATTTAAATAAAATAAACTTTCATAAATATATAAATTTAAAATATTATATTACAATTATTTAACACTCTTTTTTTAGAGAAAAATTACTTAAGACTCATAAGTTTTATGCTAGATAACGTACCATTCAGTGACTTTGTAAGTATCACTAGGTGCTGTTCTGTTTCTTTCTGTTTCAATAAAAAATTTCTGCATTTTTTTCAAAGTTAGAGTCCATCAAAGATTAAGAAATATCATGATTACGAGTTACGTGGAGTTTAAATAGTGTTTTTCAGTAAGTTCTTTAATTAGTTACGTAAAAATAAAGCATCTTACAGAAAAGTGTATACCAACATTTTATGCATAAAATAAGTTTAATTATACGGTAATAACTATTAAATAATAAAAATGTGAAGATTTTATATGGTAAATAATAATTTGTTACTAATAAAAAAAAGGTACCTTTAAATATGAGGAACACAGATTTCTTCAAAATATTAGCAGTGCATAGACATAAGAAGAAAAAGTCTTATTATAATGCATTGGAATTATTGTCTTTATCTATCAAAAATCGAATTGTTAAAAATTCGATGGAATAACTCATATGTGTATTAAAGAATAAATTCTTGTTTTTAGTATTCAGACATAGGAATAAAAATATTGAAATATTAAAGTTGGTGCGTGGAGCGGGCAAGGATACAAAAAAGGGTATTAAGTAATTAACTGTAGACTCTGCAATGAAAGAAAAAAAAAATATAAAACACACAAGGCTGTGTAAAGAGAAAAAAAACAGCAAATTGAATGATAATTATATCAGTAGAAAATACAGGATCGAAGGACAATGAAGAGATGTAAAGGAGGGAGATGATTTATGTTTATGTATATGATATTTTTGTAGGTAAATGAGGCACTACAGAGAGAATATTTGAAGTTTAATAACAAGTTATGCGTTATAAATTAATCTATTATGTCAATGTAAAAAGAAATTCCAACACGTCGTCGTGTATTTATTTATTTACGTATTATATCCTATTAAAAATATAATTAGAACTAATTTAAAAGGATATACATTTCTAATAATTATGACACAAGAAATGAGAATGTAGAAGTATATAAAAATCTATATTAGGTATGAATAAAAAGTTTTGTACAAAGTTAACACTTTCAGATTTTAAATAAGAATTTTAGAATGATATTTTATTATAAACTTGTATTCATAATTATTACTGAAAAGTTCGAAAATAATCTAAGAAATGCTTTTAATTATTTCTGTAATAAGAATGATTGCATAAATGTTATATGTATATACTTATGTATTAATATTAACCTTAAATAACAATTACAGTCATCATCAGTATTAAAATAGTAATAATTATTTGCTAAATCAGGAAACTTATTTCACATATAGACTATATTTGATCGATTTGTAAGCGAATTTTTATGAAATCGCTTTGGTTATCTATGTTTTTACGGATATGTGTATTAATAAATCAATTCTTGTATTTATTATTTAGACGTGAGAATGCAAATATTTTCACTTAAGGGTTGCCACGCAAAGCGTGCAGGGGGCGAAGCACTACTAGTATCATTATATATTATATAGTTTATTTGTGTGGGGCATAATTAATAGCCACTACTTCCCCCCCCCCCCCCCCCACCTCTCCTCCCACGGTATTTTTACTGATATCAAAATTTTGTGCTAAATAAGGTAGAAATATGCTACATTTTTTTCCTTTTTATAAAAAGTGTTGAGCCACCACGCCCCCCTTGCCCCTCCACGCCCCTCCACGCCCCCTTACACCTTTTAATTTGCCCCCCTGCTGACCCTCCACAGCCCCGCACCTCTCCACAAAGTAACAGACGTTATGTATTTCAGTGTCGACCCCCATGGCACCCCCACATTTTCACCGGCCCCCCACCTCACGCGCCCCATGCTTCTCCACGTTCCCCCCATAGTCCCTTCAGGCCCCTTCTTGCCCGTTATTTTTGATACGTTATTCCTCATGTAACTATCAATCTAAATTTTTACCCGTTTACTGTTTGATAGTTCCCCCGAAAATGGCCAAAACCACTCGTAAAAACTCAATAACCCATGTTTACCCAAAGCCTTCCCGTAATAAAGTACATGAAAAAACTAATAGATTGAAAAAAACATCAAAAATACAAACATGGTTTCCAAAACGTGTATAATATTATTGTAAGTCATTTAGCGTTTCCCAGAATGCATCACTTGGAAGTAGACGTGCTAAGCATTCCATGTGCATGTGTTTGTGTACGAAATTTTTTTTTTATTAGTAGAAAATATTTTAAGAGTATAGAGTTATTATTGTTTTAGATCAAACTATAACAATTTTGTAACAATATTATTCAAAATCGTCAAAAACTTCATTCCAAACGATATTTTCTATTTTAGAAGAATTTTCGAACTCATTTTAAGTAAAAAGTTTTTCTGGATTTTTACTTCTAGATAATGCATCATACGATTGACCGTGTAAAAATAATGGCTTTTTTAAGTATAAACTGAATTCATCAAAACTTTGACCTTGTGACTTATTTATAGTCATAGAAAAAGATAATTGTGAGGGAAATTGTTTTCTATATAAAAAAAATGTAATGAAGAGGAAGTGCCTGTATTGAAAGTTATTTTAGGAATAAATACTCTTTCTCCAATTTCCTTGCCAGCTATAATTTTAGCCTCAATATTGTGTTTAAATAATTAAGTCATTCTAAGTCTTGTTCCGTTACACAATCCTTCTTAAATATATAAAGTTCGAATCAACATGACTTTAGCATTTTTTTCAAATTCAATTCATGAGGTGGAAGACGTTCTTTGATAGAGTGTATATATTACGTTGGAAAATTAATGTATTCGTTATCGTCATTTTTGTCAACCCCTTCATAAGTTGCGTTGTTTGTACTGTAATAACTTACAGTTTCACTGGCCATTTTATTTAAAATCTTATTATTTAAAAAATATGTGAATTCATCATGAGATGGCAAAATAACTTTATTTGTAGAAGATCTATTAAAAGTATCAAAAATTTTTGAACACACATCATTTGTTCTCCATTTTTTTAGAATTTTAAAACGTTCAATTTTCCCGTCTCCTATTTGTTATCGTAAGGATGCAAAGTTTTTATCAATTGAACGTACATTTCTTTTTAGTTTTAAAACTTTAAAATATGGCAGCATGTTAGTGTGTTAAGTACGCGGTACATACTATGGTGGTAGCACCACAAGCTTCTGTAACTTGTAACGTTGTTGGTAAAATATTGAAATAAATATATAGAAGCACTGAAAGAAGGAGCATAAGGTATGTTCTTCATGCAAGAAATAGAACGAGAGCGGTGAAGCGTGACAAGGGTTATACTTATTAAAACACCGAAATACAACGGTACGTCGGCCCAATTATAGATTAAGAAAAAAATTTTTAGTATGGTTGAGTTTTTTTTCATGTAATAGTTAGGAAGAGTATCACTTGACAAAATCAATTCTAGATCTCGAATAAAACAATAAGATCCTTATCCTGTTACACGTATACAGCACTTAAAAGTGTTAACTTCCTAACCTAAACTGGTTGAACCATTACCCAGAAATCACAGAGTTAACATCGCGGTGCATATCAGAAATCAGTGAGATGATGAGAGATATCACTTTACTCTGCCGAAATGACATGATAGAGATGTCATTTTGCTAACATGTTATCATCATCATCATGTCTTACAGATATCAGTTATCATCATTGATGATATCTACTGATGATCACTATGAGACATCATTTTGATGAGGTTGTTTAATATCCCTCAGATATCTTAATGATCACGATACCGTATTGCTACCCACAAAAAATTAAGGGGACAACCGACACTGTCGGCTTTACTAATATCATGACGAGTTGTCTGGAAGATATGGTATGGATGTCAGCACAAATGATATGCCGTAAAAGATATGTTAATGGTTGACTTTCCAATGATATCTGTCAGACGTCTTTTAATAATGACTCTAATATATCACTTTTAATAATATCGTTTTGGGTGTTCTTCAAAATCTTATTAAAATCGAAAGACTGCTGAGTTATCATTTTAAAATAATTAAATGACAACATTAGGATAACTGCAATTGTAAGTGAAAGGGATATCTAAATTCATAATTGGCAAAACATTATTTTGATGACTTTTTAAATTCTCATGACTTTAATATATATTTTAAGCAAAATCGTGTACAGCAGGCTTGGTGCAGTAGGTAAGCGTGTAAGCTCTATACATGCGACTGATCCAGGTTCGGTTTCCGATGACAGCAAGATCTTTTAATAAGTGATTGATTTTATTTCATATTTCCAGCATCTTATAATATAATTTGCAAAATAACTTTAATTGTTATGCAACTGATTATTTCTAAAAAAATTTTCTGCAATCACTAAATAGTTAAAACACTTAACGTTTCACTTTTACTACATTATGGAAACAAATGATAAACAAACATGTTATAAATACTTATGTATTAGATATCAGTATTCAGACAATAATACATCATTTTTCACATGTCTGTTAGATATCGGTCAAAGTTCATCTATAAGATACCAAATGCTTGGTAACATTTTTCAGACAACCTTATGATACCTCACAGATGAGACAAGAAATGATATCTATTAACAATATATCATAAGACATCAGTAATCATCTCTGTGTTTTCTGGGTGTATAAACACTTGCATTTGATGCATTGTTGGGCTGGTTCCCAAAGGTATAAGAAACATTTAAACCTAACAACCGTGTCGCATTTACGTTCATAGTTATTTTACATTATGAACCAATCAAACGAACCAAACTAATAAATGATGTTACCTTGACGACCGAAACGAACGAATCGAACGAACCAAACGAACCAAACGAACGAACGCTGATTAGACGTGATGTAAACGAAAATGAGTCAACAGTTGAAAAATTATAAAATTGTTCTAGTTCATGTACGGTTATCTCAATTGTAGGGGGTTAGCGCATGGAGCAAGCAGGAGGCGAAACTCTACTAGTACATATATATATAGTTACTCAGAAAGGGCTTTCCACACCCCTTATCTGTCCCCTATAGCTGCCCTGAACCTCCCTCGATCTCCCCTTAAAATAGGAGAAAATTCGCTTCATTGGACTGTTAAATTAATCCAACAATAGTAGGGTCAAGCTCCATACCCCTTTAACCCCTCAGCTCTCCCCAAACTTTGTTCAACCCCCTCCCCCCCAGCCAACCATTAAAATATGAAGAAATTCTCTTTTTCTCCGTTATTTTGGTTGGTCGAAATATCATGATTCCCCTCCTCAGCCACCCCTCAGCCCCATCACCACACAAAGATAGCTAAAACCACCTGAAAGAAATCAATAACCCAAGAATCCTCTAACATCGTCAAACACTGTCAAGAACAAGCGATTGCAGCCAAAACGCCCTAACTGTTACTTATTCCCATAGATCACCCAAAAAAAGTCAATCCAATAACTCTTATCGCCCTCTGACATTATCGAACATTATCAAAAAGGACCAATTGCAGCCAAAACTGCTTCTCCGCAGCCCCTTAAGATTTTCTGTTTGGTCCGCACGACTTATATGGAAAATAGACAGATGCACGACATGGATTGCATTTGAAACGTTTATTTTTGATCCTAGTAATATATCTAAAACATAGATATCTAATATTAAGTTATACAATATTTACGTCTATATTTACAGTGTTATTTTACTTAGCTTTTCTTTTCCTAAAATTTTGAATGTATTGAACATTGCCTAAACGCACTTCGCTATTGTTCAAGATTAAACTTAAGTAGACTGTATTTTTAAAATAGATTTTGTCGCCGGTTGCGGGAAAGAATAGGAGTTAAACATAGGGCCAAGGCCAATAAAACCAAAAACACTTTTACTGAACATAATGGTCGTGTATATTAATAAAAAAATATGGCATTACTTAGTTAAACTATGTACAACGATGAACTGCTCGGTGCGTGTGCGAAATATAAATTTGAAAGTAGAAATAAGTGGATCGCGTTTTAAGAAACAACACTTGTATAATTAATGTTTGAGTCACGCGTGAAAGAAAGCAACAAAAATGTAGAAAAATAAGCTCCTCAGAAGTAATGATATTAGCTTTGAGACTTATTAGCGTATAAGCTCGTGCTATGTATCAGCTTGTATGCTTAAGCTATCGGTGCTGACTGAACTGATCGTTCTCTCTCTCTCTCTCTCTCTCTCTCTTACTCTACAAGTCATTTTACTTGACTCATCGGTTTTGGCTTTCTCCAAAGCGTATAATGTTGTTTGTTGCGTAAAAAAGTTATGAGAGTGTGTGTGTGTGCCTGTGTGAGTGTATATGAGTGTGTGTGTGTGTATCTGTGTGACCCTTCTAAACCAATAATCTTTTGTGTCATGCGCACTTCCTTTGTGTACACAGCTTGACGGAATTTGCCTGTGTGCTTGACGGAATTTTGGCCTTAGTATCTACCTCTGAGGACACATTTCGATTCCAGCCCATCAACGTTGTGCAGGTGCGTCAATCGGTGTTGCATTGTATGAAATTTTCTAGAGGCTGTAGCAATGATAATCTGTCACTGAAATACTTTGGCGTGGGTCTACCACTACTCGCCCCTATCTTGCCTACATATTTAATCTGTCTATAGCCAGCGAAATTTACCCGACTACCTGGATGCTCTCGACAATTATACCGATACCAAAAGACAGCAAACCTGTGAGCCCTAAAAATACACTAGTTGCAAACCTGCCTCATTTTTCTAAGGTATTCAATTGCCTCATAACACGTTAGATATATGATTACCTTGGAAGAATTCTTTTCTATCAATACTTAAGTCTGGCTTTTAGCACGGTTACAGTACACCGTCGGCCCTTCTTAAGATGTCTGACGACATCCGTCTCGGTATGGATCGTGGGCTCATAACGCTTGCTGTTTACTTCGAATTTCGTCGAGCTTTTGATAGCATGAGCCACACTGCCCTGTTGCATGATCTTATCCATTTGCGGTTTTCCAGAAGAGCTATAGCGTGGTTTCACTCTTACCTGACGGGTCATTCGCAGGCAGTACTGCGACTTGACGAGGGGCTCACTGCAGCGTTACCAACTACGTCAGGTGTCCCACAAGGATCATCACCTGAGCCTATCTTATTTCTTGTTTTTATTAATCCAGTACTCCTGTCCCTGCGATATTGCCATGCAATGCTATTCGCTGACGATTTGCAAATATGTATACAGCGCAAGCCATCTGAGATATGCAGGACGATTCACCTGCTAAACCGGGAAATTAAAGCGTCGGTGAGTTGGTCTGAGGCACGAGGCTTGAAGTTAAATGAGAGTAAGACGTGCGCAGTACTGTATGCGACGGGCCAATGTCATTTATGGCTCGACAAGGCCACGTTGCCGAAAATTATGGTTAACAACAGCCATATCACCCTCTTGGAAAATGTGAAAAACCTTGGTGTAACCTTTTGCCAAGACTTATCGTGGAATACATATGTATCCGAAATTTGCTTCAGGGTTCGTGGTGTACTATATAGGTTGCGATATAAGAGAGGATCGCTCACAGTTGACTTCCGTAGGATGTTAGCAGTAGAGAGCTACTCTAATCTTGCTTCATTTCGAATACTGATGCCTTATCTACGCAGATATGCCGGGATACTTAGATGTAAAACTGCAATGCCTGATGAACTCCGTGGTTCGCTATATATAACACCTTAGACGCGATGTCGAGTTGAGGCCTTACTACCGACGCCTTGGTTGGTTAAGGTTACCCATGCGTAAGAAATATTTCTTGGCCCTTGCATTGTATAAGACTCTTACTATGGAGCGGCCACAATATCTGCGAGCTCTTTTTCAGTCTGTTGGCGAGCTCAGACGATCCAAGAGGTGCGGTGCTTCTGCGTTACTTAGGCCCTTTCCTTCGTACACCGTGTATTTGCGCTCCTTCACGGTGTCAGCCCTTACCTTGTGTGACAGCCTCCCTTTTACGTTCCGTATGTCCCGCATACTATCATCATTTGAAGCAGCTATGTATCGGTACTTGTTCGCGTTAGATTAATGTATGTATGTTTCTTTGTATGTATGTATTCATGGAATAATGTAATGCTGTAGTTTATGATATTGTACATGGACGTAATGTAAAATGTATTATTGTAATATGTAATAACGTGATATGTATTAATCTATTTACAATAATAAAATAATGTAATGTGTCATATATAATCCTGTAAAAGCATTGTACTACTTGCGATATCCCATAACAACTGTTCACTAACGCTGCATGGTATGTATACTCATATGCATGCCTTGTTTATAAATGCAGTCTAGCATATATTCTTGCAAAGGGAAGATTAATGGGACACCTATGTTTTATCATAGATCATTTATTTGCTAAGACACTTAGCGACGAACTTGTTAATTCTCTTATCAGGTATTTCGTTTGTGCGTAAATGTGTGCGCGCGCGCGCGCGCGTACGCGTGTGTGTGTAAGGATTTGTATGTATGCTTATAGAATTGCTATGCATAATGCGATAGTCTTAAACATTTCAATGTAATGTACAATGTATTTTCATGTTTGGCATTCAGGACATGTGCCGTTGCCATTAATCAATTAAGTTTTCATTCAATCAATCTCTCTCTCTCTCACTCGCTCTATCTCTCTCTCCAAGTATGTAGGAAAACTCACAGCCGCCTACGCAAAATGTCCATGTGTGTGTGGGATGACACTACTATAGGCCGTCTAAATAAACCCTACCACCTTAAGAAAAGGTCGCCTGTGCAGCTCATAAGGAGGGGAATCCCACTTTTTTTTGCAGAATGGTCGGGATTCACTTTAATACGCCCAGAGTAGCACTTATGTGTATGTGTCGCACAATAATGTTGCGTGTGTATATCACTGGTCACGGAGAGACAGTTAGGAAGAGGGTGAGAGAAGAAAGAAATGTAGGAGAACTCATAGCCGCCTATGCGGAAACTTAATGTGTGTGTGTGGGTGTGTGTGTGCGTGCGTGCGTGCGTGCGGGCGCGTGTGTGTGTGTGTGCGCGCGCGTGCGTGATTTTCCGAATATTAATTTGCGTATCGCACGTACTCTAAATCACTTTTTACAGACACAACACAACTGTCACTTGTTACACCGACAGAAGTATCACTATTCTCACTATTATACTCTAAAACAACACTTTTACTATTTGTAAATTCTACTTCTACAGATATATCACTACATTTACTGTCACTTTCTTTTACACTATCAAAGTCACTTTTAAGTGTCTAATTTTTCTTGCACGGTAACAATCATGTCAGGAGTAGAGGTGTGAATACGTTCAGCGAAGCAATCTTTTCGCGCGAACTACAAGCGAAGCAACCTTTTTGCGCGAAAGAAGTGCGACAACTAAAACGATTTCCGAGAGTGCAAATTAAATTTTGCTTCACTTTAGACACATTAATGCTTCACGAAATCGATCAGAGAGAGAGAGAGGGAGGGAGAATCAATAGATTGTGGGAGAAAGAGCGCACGACACTTTTCCGAAAGTGCAGCATTTGTGTGTCTGTGAACCGCCGCTGCCGCCATTGCCACCGATCATCCCTATGTCAAAGTTCTCGTGGGTAGCGCATTCCGCCGCGAAAGTTAAAATGCCTCAAATTACATAGGATTGCCGCGTGTTTATACTCTACATTAGCACATTTTTTAATACTATCATATGTTTTGTGAGTCGAAATGTGATGAATGTATATTTTATGCGAATCTTTCTTGAAAATATATAGACATCACTTTAGTGAAAACAGAGAAATCCAAGTATTTTTTTTTTCTCCTTCAATAGATTTGTCTACTTTAATAGATTTTTCCCCTCTCTTATGATTGTCGTCATAGCGGACAAAAAGCGTGTGTACACGGAAAGTACTCTCATACTACAGTAGTATTCTACGTACTACATTCGTATACAGCACTACATACTGCGCCGCTGTTAGCTACAAAGCACTCGCAGCGGCCGTGCGCTACACTTTTCGTGACAACAAACTATGGAGAGCGCACTCCCTCGCGTGCGCTCTGCTTTTTAAATACACCCCACTATAGCAAGTAGTACGTATATTAAAAAAACCCTTGCCCGTAGTAATATCCACAACTTGAGTGAGCACTCACTTTACTAGGCATAGTCCGTGGGCAGGGCCAGACGGAATGCGTACGTCCTGCAGCGTCGGGTCGGATCGCACTATGGTCCTACAGCGGACCCGCAATGGTCGGTCGTATTGACCACTGTGTTATGGAGCCAAGCAGCTCCTACATGTGGCAGGCTCGACGGGCCACAGTTTTTTCGGTGTAGGGACTTCTGTAACAAAAGGCGGCGCGCACGATGCAGCATAGTCACCGACGTTGTCGAAACAAATTGATGATGATCACCGCTTTAACCGCCGCCGTCGCCGCAAAACAATATCGTACATTTTTGAAAGTGTAACGATGAATGTTCATACTTTGTTGTTCAATATAATATGATACATTTTCCAAGAAATATAGAATCAGCACATTCTTTTACCGGGTGGCGGGGGAAGTGGCGGTGGAAGCGGCGATCATCAATTTTTTTCCGACAACGTCGGTGACTACGCTGCATCGCGCTCGCCGCCTTTTGTTAGAGAAGTCCCTACACCAAAATAACTGTGGCCCGTCATGGTTGTCACATGTTGAGTCTATTAGCTTTATAATATTGTAGTAAATACGACCAAACACTGTGGGATTGCTGTAGGACCATAATGAGGGTACTAGATAAGTAGCGGACAGCGCCGCTCGAAACAAGCTTAACGCTCGCACAATCCGCTTGTGCACTAGCTTTACGAAAGCGCTTGCGGTCTCGCAAGCGGCGCGTGCGCGTGCATCTCCACCGCGATTGCTCAGATTTTCATCGGTGTGCTAGATATTAGGGATACGTGATGAAAAAATTCGTGGACAGAAAACTTCTCAGTGTATCTTACATAGAAGTCGTTTGAACAATGAATGACCGCCCTGCATAACCGTAATTTTTGCAAGTTTTGCATTACAGTGAAAAACTGTACGATTTACGAGGAAGACTGACGAAAGATTTGACATTTGTGCTTTCTAAAAGAGAGAAAGAGAGATAGAGAGAAAGAGAGAGAGAACGATAGAGAGGGAGAAAGAAAGAGCAAAAGTCGCTTCAAGGCTGTAAATCACGTTTGAACGTGCAGAATCTGCATCAACAATCTTTTTTAACGTTCATGAAATTCCGTTCTCTCTCTCTCGCTCGTATCGTCTCATCAAAAATAATATTACGTGGCAAATTTATGAGTTAGTTAAGAAATGTGCCCTTGTTTTACAATTCACTTTCTTGAATTTATATATTTTTTTTCCTGACATCTGTCACTCAACAGTTTGTAGTAGAGAAATTTCTAACAATAAATTTGTATAAATGTTTCTTGTATTGTAGAGCATTTTTTCCGACTACCAGTTAGACGAATTTTTTCATTAAAATCACAAGCAAGTGGGAGAGTCCCCTTTCCAGCCATCAAAACCATTGAGATGGAATTAGTAGGCATCATGTAAAGCTTCGCCTCTCCCTCTTCATTTATCTTTAACCACCACTAATGTTTATTAAGTGAAAAGATAAGACACACACATATGCGACACTATGAAGAAACGAAAGTGTAATATTTATGAACTTAAAATGTTTGACTTTCAAACAAAATCGCTTTTATGTACGTACCAATATCTTAATCCGTCTTGCGAGTGGTGCGCGCAACTAGCTGATCGTCTAAGACACCATTTCGCTTAACTCTGACAAAAAGCTGAGCCCACTGCATGCGAGCGCTTTCAAAGAGTAAAGATGCTCGGCGTCAGCTACATCGGTGGTGCCGGCGGTCATCGATTCGCTGAATTTGTCACTATTGATGAATTAGTTCCGACTACGTCGGTCACTGCGACAGCAGTAGTAAGCTTGATCCCGCCGCTGTTCCGTGCGAATAACTATCTTATTTCAACGATTTCAGCGCTAAAAGCGTTAAACAAACTTTCTACCGGAAACTGCGCCGCACCGCCCGTGTCGCCGCCTACTAGTGTGTCAGCAGGGTCACGAAACGAGTGAATTTCTCGCTTCTTCTTAGAAAGTGGTATCACGAGCAGCAGCGGTGACCTTTACTGCAGCTGACGTCAGCGAAAACTTTGATTGTCGCTCAAATTATAGATAAAACGACTTACTTTTGAACCAGCGCTATCTCCGAATGTTTTGCGGCCTTGTCGCTGCTCAGAAGATGCGGGGACTATTTGCTACCGGCCACTCAATTGCTGATGAAAAAGACACTCATTTTTCCGCATCTGGAGTACTATGCACTTCTTCTCCTGGGACTTAGTTTTGAGATGAACACAATGCTTGGCCGGTGCAAGAAAGCTGCATTGCGCTTCGTTGATGGTACCCGCAAGAGGGAGCATATTACACCACTGTATAGGAGATCTCGATTCTCACCTTTAAGGGCAGACTTAAATATGCTACCATCTGCTCGCTTGCCTCGGTTTTGTGCTCGAGTCAACCGACATACCTTAAGGACAGCTTCAGGTACAGGCCTGTCCGGGCCATGGGCCCCACTAGGTAAGGAGAGTTTGATCTGATGGTCCCTCTTGCCAGAACAGATACCTACAAATGTAGCTACTCTGTAAGGGCTGCGTGGCTTTGAATGATCTGCACTATGTGATAAGAACTGGCTATGCTTCACCCAGTTTTGAGGCCAAGGTCCTGCTACATATTCAGTCCCCTACATACCCCTCTCACGATTATTATCGTGCAGTAACCATTACATACTCGTCGATCAATATACTATATCTATTCTCTAAGTCAACCGTACACGATGGTTCAAAGCTTCGTACTTTTTTTGACTTTGATGCTTGTAGTTACTTAGGATAAAATTTTTGGCACGAAAACACGACGCGAGTAACTCAATAAGACACGAGAAAAAGAATGCAGTCTGAAGACAAGCAAATAAGGAGAAAAGAAAATACTTGGATTTCTCTGTTTTCATTAAAGTAATGCTTATATGTTTTCAAGAAAGATTTGCAAAAATATATATTCATCACATTCCGACTCACAAAACATATAATAGTATTCAAAAAGATTGCTTCGCTGAACGTATCTACACCTCTACTCCTAATATGATTGTTACCGTGCAAGAATAATTAGACACTTGAAAGTGACTTAGACAGTGTTAAAGAAAGTGACAGTAAATGTAGTGATATATCTGTAGGAGTAGAATTTACAAATAGAAAAAGTGTTGTTTTAGAGTATAATAGTGATAATAGTGATACTTCTGTCGGTGTAACAAGTTACAGTTGTGTTGTGTCTGTACAAAGTGATTTAGAGTACGTGCGATACGCACACATACACACACATTAAGCTTCCGCATAGGTTGCTTTGAGTTTTCCTACATTTATTTCTCCTCCTAACCCCTTCTTAACTGTCTCTCCGGGACCAGTGATGTACACACACAACTTTATAGTGCGACACACACATAAGTGCTACTCTTGGCGTGTTGAAGTGAATCCTGACCGTTATGCAAAAATCAGTTGGCTATATGCTCCCAGAGGATAAAGAGCCTTCAAAAGCTGGGACGATAGAACGCGCTCGAACCACAGGTTGGCCTGGCATTTAAATTTATATAAATTCTGGAAAAAGTGGGATTTTCCTCCTTGTAAGCTGCACAAGTGCCCCTCTCTTAAGGTGGTGGGGTTTATTAAGACGGCTTATAGTAGTGTCATCACACACACACACATGAAGCTTTTGTATAGGTGGCTGTTAGTTTTCCTACATACTTGGAGAGAGATGATGGTTTGATGGGTTTGTTTATTAAGCCACTGGGTAGAACTCTATCCGCGATAGATGCAAGCAATCGTACAAGGTTAAATAGTTTGACTACATGGAAAAGTGAAATACATGGGCCATAGCGTTAGACAAACTTGTTATGCAGCAGTGTAGAGTAGAATGTGTAAACAATACTGTTAAGCAATTGTAAAAGCCAATTATGTAAGCAGTTATATTAAGCAATATGATGAAGCAGCATTTTTAAGCACTCTCTCCGATGAGTAAAAGTGCTGGACCCCGGTGGCGCGGCGCGGGCGTGGCAGACACGGCGTGTTGGTTGGTGCGGAAGCACGAGTCTTATCTGGTGCTCGAGCAAGGTATAGCCACTCAGCGGTGCAGTGGTCCAGCGGGGTCGAGGGAGAGGGGGGGGGGGGCTTACTGCAAGGGAATTAAGGGACAGGGAAATCACCTTGAGGGTTAATCTTTTTTTTTTTGACCAGGTCGTTTTAGTCAGCAATTTCGAGGATTAATAGCTGTCTGAAAAGAGCTGAATGTACTAAAACCAATTGTGTGAAAGTTTGGCAAAGTAAGCGAGTTTAGAAGATAGGCAGTCTGTATGTGGAATGATTCTTTCAGTGATTGTGTACGCTGATTATTGATGAATAGCAGGGGTGGTTCGTTTCTGAGTTGGCGTGGCTTGGCGATTCTATCTGAGTGAAGAAGGGTAGTAGGTAAGACGATCGCCGGAGTTTGAGTACCGAGAAAGCCATTAGACCAACAAATTTCAGACGCCTGCGTTTAGTTGAGAGCCAGCCGAGTTGGAGCCTGTTAGATGAGAGCCTGAACGGGGTCACATGTGCTTGACGGGGGATGTTTTCGACGACAAAGCGAACGCCCGAGTTCAAGACACGCTGCAATTTGAGATTCCTGGTGTCGTCTAGGAGACAGTAGGTCGCACATGCGTAATCGAAGTGTGGCAGAGCCAAGCTTTCAACAAGTAGTTTTCGCAGCGGTTGAGTGAGCGAATGCTTGTAGTGACGTAGAACGCGCAAAACTCTGTGTACACGCCTGACCACGTCATTGACCTGAGTGCTCCAGTCGAACACGGAGTTTACCAGAACCCCCAAGTTCCTGGCTTCATCGACGAATGGGACGTAGGTGTCTCCCATGAGGACGCGTCTAATGGCTATCAAGTTAATGGTGGATACGTTTTGAAGGCTGCCCAGTATGACCACTTTTGTTTTGGCCGCGTTGACTGTGAGGCCGTTGGTGCTAGACCAAAAGGAGACGGCGGTGGCATCTTCGGAGCACTTTTAAATATTATCAGAGATGTCAGGCGGCAGGCAGTGTAGATATGCTTGAGTATCGTCAGCGTATATCATATATTTTGAGTGGAAAAGTACCGAGGGTAGATCGTTGATGAATAGGGAGAAGAGCAATGGGCTGAGTACGCCACCCTGTGGTACTCCACTCCGTACAACAATGAAATCTGTGAGGGCTGTACCCATGTCGCCAACAGCCTGTCTGCTGTTGGTCAGGTATGAATCGAGCGGAAAAACTGTGGGCACCCCGAAGTTGAATAGATGTCGCAGTTTGGACAGCAGGAAGCTGTGAGGAATCTGATTAAAGGCCTTGGAAAAGTCAAAAAGCGTAAGAATAGTAATCATCTGCTTATCGATTGCTGATCTGATGTCGTCCAGCACTTTCAGCAAGGTAGTTTGAGTGCTGTGGCCAGGTCTGAAACCTGCTTGATTACTGTCAAGGAGGCTATTGGCATCAATAAAGCGTGAAATCTGCTGGTGAATGATGTATTCGAGGGCTTTAAATAAGGCGGGGAGGATTTCTATGGGCCTTGTGTCGTTGGGGGTAGTATATGTGGTCACTTTTGCTAGAGGTAAAAAGAGGATTGTCTTCCAAGAGTCAGGGAAGTATGATAACAAAATAAAAGCATAAATGATCAGGGCTAAGTGAGGAGCAAGGGCGTGTGCGAGTTTTTTGAGCCGTGGAGGATGACAGAAGGAGCGCTTGCGCAACCTCGCCAGCATTAGTTTGAGTAAGCACTAGTGATTGGAAGTTGAATGGCGGGGTGGTTGAAGCGGAGGGAGTCGCAAAGAGCAGCTGATGCGGGGTCGCATGTGCATGCATTAAGCAAGTCGCCAGGGTTGAAGTGCTCAAGCGGCGAGAAGGCATTCGAAGATGAGACGCCCAAGTTCCGGACAGCCTTCCATTTACTTTTGGCGTCTTGCGCGTTATTAATGGACTGGGAAATGAAGACAATCTTGTTGGTGCAGATCATGTTCGACACTTTGGACCGGAGATTCCTAATTTTTTGGAACAGGCACGACCTACCCGTACTCATCGCCAGTTATAAGTATTGTCTCGTGCTTTGATCAGTTTGCGTGTTTCTGGCATTACGCACGGTTTACGTCGTGTGGTGAGAGTAACCTGCTTGACCGAGGCTACTTTGTCATAAACTTTCAGAACGATAGCATTGAGCTCAGAAATAGCGCCATCAATGTCCAAGCAGGATGAAAGTCCATTCAGGAACTTTGGATGCTCATCGATTTCACTTTGCAGTCTCTCAGAAATTGTCACTGTATTAACCATTTTGAGATCACGAAAGAAAAGGACTTTCTTGTGCCTTGTAGTTGAAAAATTGAGTGAGATCTCAATCCAGTCATGTCCCGTTATGAACGGGGCGACTGATTTCTCATACCTGTGAAGTAGGGACTGGTCGCTGATAAAAAAAAAGTCGATCCAGGTGTACGAGCGAGGATATCTCCAAGTGACATGATGTGTCGGAGATGACGACACTAGATATAGTGACAGTTCCTCGAGTTTGTCCTTGAGAAAGCAAGATGCATCATCGATGACGTTCATGTTGATATTAAAGTCCCCGGTGCAGAGAAGAAGATTGTTACTGGTAGCGAGGACGAAAAGCGTTTCAAAAAGTTCTCACGGGTAACTGGCAGTTGGATGACGGTAAACCATAGCGAAAAGCATGGAGCGGCCGTC
>JAPYYV010004068.1:17300-28197 GCA_030522625.1 Copidosoma aretas
AAGATTGAGTGAGATCTCAATCCAGTCATGTCGCGTTATGAACGGGGCGACTGATTTCTCATACCTGTGAATTAGGGACTGGTCGCTGATCAAAAAAAGGTCGATCCAGGTGTGCGAGGGAGGGTATCTCCAAGTGACATGATGTGTCGGAGGCGATGACACTAGATATAGTGACAGTTCCTCGAGTTTGTACTTGAGAAAGCGAGATGCATCATCGATGTCGTTCATGTTGATATTGAAGTTCCCGGTACAGAGAAGAAGATCGTTACTGGTAGCGAGGACGAAAAGCGTTTCAAAAAGTTCTCACGGGTAACTGGCAGTTGGATGACGGTAAACCATAGCGAAAAGCATGGAGCGGCCGTCTGTCGAAAACTAGTAATCATGTTTTCGGTGGCGTTTGTGTATTGCGGATCGGAATGGGTAACGACGGTCGGAACGATATCCGGACGAAAGTAAAGCCCCACTTCACCCCCACCCTTTCCCGTACGATCGATTCTAACGAAGTTGTACCCTTCAACACGGACGAGGTCATCTGGGTCGCCATCCTTGAGGAAGGTCTCAGTTACAGAAGGACGTCGGGGTTTCTGATTGAGACTAGGTCTTGGACTAGATGAAAGGGGGCCTCTAAGCGATCGAGGTTGGCATATAATATAGTGAACTTATAGGACGGGGTACCTGAGGGATATTTTGGGTGTCCCGGTAAGGGTTTGAGAAGAGCAAGATCGTTCTCAGAGAGAATTTCTATTAGAGGTGCTCCTTACGAACGGTACGACTTCATAATTTAGCTGGGTTTTGTAGCGCCTGGCTGTGGCAAGCAGCTAGTAGATTTCCTTGGGGTGCAGTGCTCTGCAGTACAGCCTGCCCTTACCACTAGTATTGAAAATTTGCTGTACGGTCTTATCCTTCAGGCGAAGAGTATTGAAGAGAGCCTGTTCACGAGATGCTGGGAACCCATCTTGACTACCAGTCCCTTGGTGCTCGGCAGTTGTTGTTGCTGGCTAGAAGAGGCTGGATTTCCGGCACGATGGGCTGGTGGAACCCAGGGGCAAGTAGCGAGTACAAAATTTGCCCGATGACAGCTGTCTAGTTCATTGAAAACAAGGTTAACGATTTTAGCATTGGTCTAAGGTACCTCGAGAAGAATCCCAGTAATGAGGAGTTTGTGGGCCCCAGAGGACGTGGCACGAAGAATCGCGTTGCTAAAGTAACGGAGGAGAGTACCGTTCAAGGCGCCACTGCGGCCGTTCAGGGTCAGAGTAATATATCGAACACCAATCGAAGCTAGGGGAAAGCGCCCAAGAAGTCGAGTGTGACTGAGACACCGTCAAGTGCGATGCCAGTGTCCGAGTCGCCGTCGACTCCTCGAGCGCTGAGCCCTGTGATCGTGCACCCGTGACGTATCCGTTGTACACGGCTGCCCTACAAGTTACGCGATCCAGTATGCCGTTGAACTCATCCACCCCCGTATAAAATGAGGCACAGAGGACGCTGCTGCTGGCGAAAAATACGTCGAATGCGGGGCCCTCCAACGGGACACCCCCCTCCACCCTGCGCTAACCGGTGTGACCCTGTCGTCAGGACAGTGGTGCTCGGACAGCCGGGGAACTCAGTATATGCCACTGGAAAATTTCACAGGTGCGTGCTTTACGTGTAGAGAGGTGAGACACCTTGCTGCGCAGTGCCTGGAGTCGGTCTGCTAAGGGTGCCGACGGAAGGGACACATATTTCGCGGGTGCCATAACTGGCCTAAAAGGATGTAGGGTGCCACCGAAGGCCCGCGTAACGCTGCGGGGGCGCCATTCCGCGCACGCCACCTGTCTCGTAACAAAATTGCGGTCTGAGTGGAGTTACCTTTAAAACCTACCATGTATGCGTGCCTCTCTGCCAAAGGTTGGGAAACTGGCCAGTAAAGCTTCAACTCTCTGGACCTCCTGAGATAAACTCGAAAGTGTGCGACGAGGTGTCGAAGTTGAGTGTAAATTTGGAGGTTCAGAGGCACAGTTGATCGCGTAACTTATACGGTAGCCGTGTACAACGGATACGTCACAGGCGGCACGATCTCGGGGCTCAGCGCTCGAGGAGTCGACGGTGACTCGGACACTGCCATCGCACTTGACGGTGTCTTAGTCACACTCGACTTCTTCGGCATTTTCCCCTAGTTTCGATTGTTGTTCGATATTTTACTCTGACCCTGAACGGCTGCAGCGGTGACTTGAACGGTACTCTCCTCCGTTACTTTAGCTACGCGATTCTTTGAACCCACATTCACAAACGTAGCTGCTGGTACGTGCATTTTCTCTGCTGGTGGAGGCGGCGCGTACTTGTCAACGAGATCCTTCTGCCGCTCCCCCATGCGGACAGACTCCTGAATATCGTTCAGCGACATTATTAGCTGATGGCTCGACGATATTTAGGTAGTAAATTACGATGGACGGTCTCCTTGACCGTCCTACGAGACAGTAGCTTAGCGAACCATAATACAATATAACGCACGCTCGTAATACAATCATTTACCCTTTTGCATTTTTTTGCGTGCGTCGGCGCAAGTCATCTAATAAATCCTCCCGATCGTATTCGCCGATAAATTGCCGCTTAAAAGCTCGTGTAAACTTTTTCCACGTAATGATCTCGCTCTTCACGGAACGGAACCAACGAGTCGCTCGTCTAAACAATATTACCGGTACTGCCCGAAAGAACTCCTTTTTCGACGCTCCTACGCTCACCCGATGATCCTCTTGATGCTCGAGGAAATCCTTTGGGTCCTCATTTTTACTCTCACCTAAAAACTAGAGCCTCTAATTCTGTAACGCTTTGGACGCTCGATTTTCTTGACGGTGCGAGACTTCGACGCGGACCAACTACGACGAGCACTTGCTCCGACAGCTGAATTTCGTAGATCACTCCGATTTCCAATAAATTTGAACCCGCTATCGCTGTCAGAGCTCGGGGGGCTGGGCGTACGATGGTCGCGTCGCCACACAGTGGGGCAAAAAACACTTTTTTGGTTCAAAAGTTTCTAGAGACCACAATTTTCAACTGATTTGGATGATTTTTTTTTTTATTTTCAAGGTAAGAGGATTTGCCAGATTTATGTTGGAGCCAAATTTTGATTTTTTTCTTTACGTTAACTGTGCCTAACCTCAAAAGTCAAAAATTATCCGTACCTGTTCAATGAAACACTTTTTAAATAGAAAAGTCAACGTTACGCAATAAAATTTAGCAAAAATATTTTTGAACATATATTTTAAGGTTCTTAATGACAGTTTCAACATAATAATCGATAGAATCAAGATGGCGAATCCAATATGGCGGACCAGAATATAATAAAATGCCCGAATATCGACAAAAATTAAATTTGGGAGTTTTTGGGGTCGCTGATGACGAATTTATGATCAAAATCTGCAAATTCAAGATGGCGGATCCAATATGGCGGACTAAAATCTGATAAACGGCTCAGATCCTCAAAAAACGTTCGACTTGGGTGTTTTGGGGGTCGCTGATTACGAATTTATGATTTTAATCTGCAAATTAAAAATGGCGGATCCAATATGGCGGACTAAAATCTGATAAAC
The DNA here is from genome assembly GCA_030522625.1 of Copidosoma aretas. Lineage (NCBI taxonomy): Eukaryota > Metazoa > Arthropoda > Insecta > Hymenoptera > Encyrtidae > Copidosoma > Copidosoma aretas. The sequence continues at coordinate 20,873 of JAPYYV010004068.1, forward strand.
GGCTCAGATCTCCAAAAAACGTTTCGACTCGGAGGTTTGTGGGGTCAATAATTACGAGTTTTTTATTTTAATCTGCAAATTCAAAATGTCGGATCGAATATGGCAGATCAAAATCTGATAAACGGCTAAGATCCCCAAAAAACGTTTGACTCGGGGATTTTTGGGGTCGTTGATTACGAATTTATCATTTTAATCTGCAAATTCAAAATGGCGGATCCAATATGGCAGACCAAAATCTGATAAACGGCTCAAATCCCCAAAAAACGTTTGACTCGGGGGTTTGTGGGGTCAATGATTACGAATTTATGATTTTAATCTGCAAATTTAAAATGTCGGATCCAATATGGCGGACCAAAATCTAATAAACGGCTAAGATCCCCAAAAAACGTTTGACTCGGAGGTTTTTGGGGTCGCTAACTACGAATTTATGATTTTAATCTGCAAATTTAAAATGGCAGATCGAATGTGGCAGACCAAAATCTGATAAATGGTTTAAATCCCCAATTAACGTTTCACTCGGGGGTTTTTGGGGTAACTGATTACAAAATTATGATCTAAATCAGCAAATTCAAGATGGTGGATCCAATTTGGTGGACTAGAAACATAATATCATTAGGCTTGTTGCAGTTTTAGGTAAAAATATGTGTGCGGTAATAAAAATTAATAGATACTGTAATTTCCATACGTTATTATTTATGAATAGACAATATATCAGAAACATACTTGCAAAGTATTTATTTAAGACTGCTCACGTTACTTAGAAAAAAAAAGTCAAACCCAATAAAGAATAAAACGTAATCAAATAGCTGTCGTATTAAAAGTAGCTTTATCAAAATAATTGAACTACATTTTTTTGGTAATTGTATCACATGTGATTTATTAGCTACTTAATGCTTCTTTATTCAACTTTCATAAAATATGTATACAGTCAGTGGGTTATTGACCGCTTTTTATAAAAATAACAGTATTGCTACAACCCTTCAGTTTTATTCAAAATAATATCACCGTTAAAAGTACTAATATACAGTTATGTATGTAAGTTACTATTTCTAATGATAAAATATTGATTGTTACCTAACAAACACCTTTGTATTTGTTCTGGAACTTATTAAGACCAATGAAAAGTTGATTTTGAACCAATAATCAAAAGAAATAAGTGAAATGTCACTTAAATTTGTGGGGCTTGATGTTAAAACGTTCCCTATTCATTAATTTTTAATTTTTTTCAATACAGTAAAAAATAAATGTTTTCTTGACTGTGCCGTTGCTCATTTTGCATTGTAATAAAGAACCATTTTCTACATTATTAGATTTGTAAACATCATAATAATGTTATCTGGAGTTATCTACTCAGCATATTTTAGAATCTACTTATTTGTAAACTACGTATGGTAACGGTTAAAGGAATTCCGTTGGATGGCATAAAGTAACCTGACAAAAAAATTTCACTATAATGGGCTTTAATATGTAAATGTAGTACTTTATAGAAGAAAAATTGATAATATAATTAAAAGCATATTGTTGACAAAAATTTTTCCTATTCTACGGGCCTCCCTCGTTACAAATCTTTATTTATTTTTTATTTTTAACGGAACAGAAAAGGCAATGTACATAAAAACAAAACGAATCTGTGGATTATCAGAAATACATTTTTTTCTGTTGTAAGTCGACTTTACATGAATATTCCTACGTTGATTTCTTGTGGAAGATTCTTTGTTATTCTATGACCTACATACAGATTTTTCTACGAATGATTATTGCAAAAAAGATTTTTAAACGTCATGACAGAAAATTTTTCCGATTCAACGTGGAATCCAGATGGAATCCAATTTCAATTCGGTACCAGGGATCAGTTTACGATACGATAAGTTTTGTCCAGTGTATTATAATGTTCATCAGAGTGATACAATATGTTTATTGTATAACAGTATCGCTTATAAATTATAATTAATGCAAAAGAAATTATAAAGCGTAATAAAAAACAATCATACCGATTTCACGTGGAATCCACATGGAATCCACGTGAAATTCGGCACCGGGGATCAGCTTACTAAACGATAGGTTTTGTCTATGTGTATTATGATATTGATCAGACTGATAACATACGTATAATGTATAACAGTATAGCTTAAAAATTATATCCAGAATTATTATCAATAAATAGATGAAACTAAAGTTATAGACATAATTTATCTAGTTGTGGCCCTTGAAGGAAAAATGGTCACTTTATGATTACGAGTTAAGTAACAGTGAGTTATCTTGTAGGTAAAAGTCACTGGTAAGTATACGAGTATCTTGTTCGCTAGGCGTACTTGTCCATGCCAGGTATTATCCCCATAGAGGTAGGTGTAGTACACCTTTGTCGGTTACCTTCATGAGTTATATTCGAACAGACCATTTCTTCGCGATTTCGTGGCTTACACACCAGACCTGTATGTAGTTTACTGTGTACGACCACTAATGTTTACGTGCTGCTTAGACTATACCACAATATCTTGTGAGCATACTGAACTCGATACTGGAAGACTTTATACATCGGAGCTATAATATTGCTTTTAGAATTAGAATATTAATACGGTCTATCATTTCCTTATAGTGATTACTACACACTCGTTACTTCTGCATATCCGTTGATATACATATGTTAACTGTATGTCTGTACAGACATATGTTAAGTAGCTATTTCAATTTTTTTTTTTGTATATTATATACACCAAGTAAATCTACTTGATACCTACAGTGTGTGATTTCAATAAATATAGCAACCTGTGATTTATCAAAGTAAGCTCCTACTCCTACGTAAAGTAAGATGAAGAAATTTTAGAAACCTGTCAAAAATACTTTTAACGTGGAAAATGCTATTCTATGTACAAATCTGCAAAAACAAAACGTAAAAGAAAACTTTCATCTCAGTTATAACTATGATCACACAATACATCATAACCATGCCAAAGCTGATGACATTTTATACGTAGCAGTCTCGCTTAACCAAATAAGTTTCTATAGACTGTATCTTGGTAATATGCTTTTTATCACGGATTTTTAAGTATAAGTTCGTCTCGTGAACATGATGGTTACGTGATTAACAGCACTTTGACTTGATACGTGATTAGTTACTCAATACGACGCATTAAAATCGACAGGATATTCAAAATTTTTAAGATTTTTATATCGTAATATCTACGTTGTAATGATTTTAAAAATGTATTTGCAGTATTCATTTTATTTTCCCTTCAACATTGTAAAATAAAAATCAGTTGTTTGTCTAAAAATTAAAATGTCATCTGGAATACGATTTGTCCTGTTTACAGTTATTGTCCTGGTCAAGCGTGACTATTACACATCAATTTTGATAAAATTATTTTGCTATTTTTGCCTACTGCCGTAGTCAACAGTGTTAACAGTCGTTCATAATTAAAAAAAAAAGAAATGAAATTAGTTGTAAAATAGACAAATATTTTTACGTTAGAAACTTTTGCCAATTTTAGTAAATTATCACTTCTTTAGCAATACATAATTTTATTTTCAGCATCATGATTTCCGTATTTAATACGCATTAAATATAGTGAACTATGAAAAGTGCTTTATCTACTTTCAAACGTCGAGAGAACAACAAAAAATTTGATTGAATTTGCAAAAAAAAAATATCGTATCAATGATAAGCAAATAGTACTAGCTGGAAAAGAAGTTAAGTCGATTTTTAACAAGTTTCAAACAAAAATTATCGTCAGCTTTATGTAACGTTAAAGCGTTTGAAAAAAAAAATGCTGAATGGATAGATAACAACATGACCATTGATTCTGATGCAGAATCACCACGAGTTGGGAGACCATTGAGCACTGAATATCAAGAAAGTTTGAAGTCGACAAAACGCCGAAAAATACAAAGTATTCTTGATTCATACTGTGAAATCGAAATTGAAGAAGCTTACTTGAAAATTTTAAAGAATCACGGTAAGCTACAACTGATTAAAATGATACAGAAAAACTTTCTTGACTTACTTTTCACTTGGAGACTAATACTAAACAATGAAGTGATTATCATAATAATAATAATGATAATCAATAGTTTGCTTATAAGATTGTTATCTTCCGATTTACATTTTTAAAGTTTTTTAAATCAACTATTGCATAATAGTAAAATATCGTATGATAAATTTAGTGCGACTGCTGCGATAAGACATATCAATATTTTAATGCACAAAAAAGTATTTGTTATTAGCACGAAATCAGTAGCGTACATTTTGATGCGTACGAACTGTAGAAGAATACGGGGGGAACGACGCTATGTCTACACGGAGATAACTCTGGCGCTACGGTAGTATAAGCCTCCACGTACTATATTGGTATACATCAGCGCATACTACAGTAGGCTCCATAGACTCTATAGTAGGCTCGTAATATACTACGTTAGCTCAGGACCATACTAATTTGGTATGGCTTCCGAGAAAACGTAGTATGCGCTGGTGTATACCAATATAGTTAAATTTTTTTTTTAAATTAAGGAAAAAAATCGAGCTTTACAATAGAAAAAATCTGATAGAGATTGCACTTAAATTGTTGCTCATATTCAATTTGCAATCAAGCGGTTTTTTTGCAGATCATATACCATTAAACAATAGCAAAAATTAAAAAACTGTAAATGAGCAATGTAAAGTACAACTCTTAACAAACAAAGTAGGTACCCGTTGGACGCTGTAGGATGGCCTCCAGACCTGATAATTAATTTACAAATAACCACTTTTTTTATTAAACAAATGCAATATTGCAAAAACGGTTAAGCGTACAAATTTCATTTTTGGAGGACTTATTGTACCGTACAAAAGCTACAATTTAAGAGCAATTTTAGACAATTTGGATTGATTGTTTATCAATTATAAACAAATTTAAAAGCCCGCTATTTTATTGGTGTTTTGCAATTTACAAGTAAACTATAAAACGGTTTTTAAACCAACGCGGCTCATTTTGTAGGTCTTTGGAATTGCTACGACTCCTTCCACATGCACTTTGGAGTACAATCAACAGGAAAAAAACTATAACCAAAAAACCACGTTTTTCCACCTTTAGTACTCCATTAAAAAATATTCCAAATAAATTCAGTTGTCCAACTCCATGTACGTCTGATGCTGACTATCCAAGGCTCCTAAATCCGTCATCAAATCAAATCCCGCACTTTTTTTTCAAACAGGGGTCTGAACGACTTTTTTTGCTGATCTATTGGTTTACATTGAGTTGAACAACTAATTTTGCAACATCATTAAATTAACTAAATATTCCTGAAAAATTTATGTTTCATTATAAATAAAAAATTTGGGAAAAGAGTGAAAACAAAATGAAAAAGTATGCTATTAAAAGATTAAATATTGTTTCTCCGAAAAATAATGAACGCTTTTCTTTAAAACTGATATTAAGTGAGGTAAAAGAAGTGACATTATTTGAAGATTGAAGAACATGTAATGGGATTTGTTATAAATCATTTAAAGATACTGCTATAGCTTCGGGATTCATGTAATATTATACTCAAATTGATGATATTTTAAAAGAAAAAACTAGTGTCATGTTGCATTATAAATTAAGACAATTTTTCGCATGATTTTTACATTCGGAAAATATTTGTGGTGACAATATTTGAAATAAATATAAAATACATTTTCCAGAAAATTTTTGTTTTTTTATAAAAGAAATGCAGCTCTTTTACACATGTATCGAACTTCCACTCTTAAAGACAAGTCTTGTGGATCTTTTAATTAACCTACACCTTAAGGTGTTTTTTTTTTCGCAAATAACAGATAACTGATGAAATTGCTTTTTATAAAAAAATGTTTAAATCATTGTATGTTCAGTTGGATGATGATCAAAAATAAATTTTTGAAACTATATGTAAAAGTGATTTCGAATTTTTTTTTTATAGATTTTCCTGGTGGTTTACGTAAAATTTTTTTGTATAAAACAGTTACTTATTACTTAACAGTGTACACTCTAAAGTTTAAAGAGTAAATATCGAGGCTAGATATTGTAATTCCGCAAAATTACTTTTTTTTAAATGGGAAAATCTTAAAATTACTCTTTTCAAAGTTAAATATACACAATATCACTCTTTTCAAACAAGAGTTTCCTGCTTTAATAAGACTACAAATCGAAAATCACTCTTATCAAAAGAGGAAAATTCAAAAGAGTAATAATTAATAATTACTCTTTTCAAAAGAAGAAAACTTGAATCTTCTCTTTTGATAAGGGTAATATTTGAGATATACTCTTTTACACAAGTTCTTGATTGTTTTTTGCAAGAATAAATTTATAAAGTCAAAATTTAACGTTTGAGTGACTCTATTTACTTAAATACCTTAATTGATCACACGCTATACTTTATATAACGATAGCATTGACCTGGTACTTTTAATTTGAAAAGTGCCAGCATTTTTACGAATTTATTAAGAGTATTGTTGATAGAGTTTCGAACATTAATATGCGTTATTATTTAATAAAAAATAAATGACTTGCAATAATTTACAAAAATAATTCACCAATAGATCGTTACAAGCCGCAAATCTAAGAAATAAGTTTAATACCAATAAAGAACTTGTTAAAAAGAGTAATATTGTGTAATTCCTACTTTGAAAAAAAGAATTTTTAGGTTTTCCTATTTCAAGAAAAATGATTTACGATTTTTGCTCTTTTTAATACAGAAAACTATGGTTTCCTCTTTTGAAAAGAGTAAGATTCTGTCATTCCTACTTAAAAAAGAGTAATTGTGAGATTTTCCTGTTTTAAAAATAGTAATTTTGAGCAATTACACTTTCTATTCTCGATTTGTACTCTTTAGACTTAAAAGTGTACATTAAAATGTTTTAGTAATTGTTGAAATAGGGAAAAGTTTTATGGCTTTACAAACAGATGTTTTTGCAATGACTTTTACAGTTTTTATCATTTCATCCTAACATAAACTTTAATTAATTAGACAAATGTATAGCATGTCGTCTACTTCTGGTTATTGTGTAAAGAATTTATTAAAATGATACAAGTAATGACCACAAAAAAAGTTTAACTCACCTGCCTATATGCCTGATGGGCATTTTGAAAAATATAGATAACACAGATTTAAAATATATATTTTGATTAATGTAAACATCTGTGGAATGAAAGGTTACTGACGTAAAGATTTAGAAGAAAGGGATTAAGAAACTCTATTTACTCAATATAATATATAGGCCAATTAATCTACGAAGACTCAATGTTAAATTTGACGTTAGTGTTAGCAGAAAACAAAAAATACGTTGATATAAAAGAAAATGATTCAAGAAACATAGCGTTTTTTTTTCGGTTATT
>JAPYYV010004070.1:0-33321 GCA_030522625.1 Copidosoma aretas
TCACGCCGAAAAAGCTGATGTTTGTTTTCTATGCCGAAAAGGCAAACAAACGGCTCTTTTAAGAGCCACCAATATTTTAAACGTAGCCGTACTATTCCCCGAGTCCGCGCTCTGTCATCGGCCTACCGACTGTGCCACCAGGGACCTTGGGTACCTAGACACTAACAGCACTAGAGGGAAACAATTTTAGCCACCTGAAGGGGGAAAAAAATTCACGCGCGCTGGAGGGGGTAGGTGGTCTAAAAGCAACATGGTCCAGTAACAACATAGCTTACCTACTTCTATTTGCCCGTAGCGTCGAACTTCTATTATAAAAAAAGGAACATGGGCACTCGCGCTAATATTTAGGGTTGGTAATTGAAATAGAGAGAACCCAAAATCGGCACTTACTTTAGGTTTATTTGAATTAACGGTCCCTGAGAATACACGGGGTGCACGCGGCGAGAGGGTATCTATGGCGGCTGTGTTAGGCGTCGTTCGGGTCGATCGACCGAAAGACAAGGAGATTTGTGCAATGGCAGGGTTATTACCGTAATCCAATGACCTGGGGCTTCGTCCTCGGTGCTATCCACCGAATGGCACAAAGTCGAAGCTGAGACGGGGCTGTCCTCCGTTACCCCACTTCTGTTCCTTACTGGATCAGTCACCGGCAAGAACTGATTTGCCTGGGGCTTCGTCTACGAGGCTGTCCTTCATGTGGCACAGAGTCGAAATTGGGACGGGGCTATCCTCCGTTACTCCGACTTCGGGTCCTCACTGGGTCAGTGACCGGCGAAAACTGACTTTTCTCCCCTGTCAGCCGCTTATATGCCCTCGGCCTACGTGACGCTAGCTGGGGGTGACCCAAGAGAAAACGGGTTGATGGGAGATTCTGCCAAGATGCCATCGCCGTTGATTCGACGAATTGCAAGCCCTCGATCGGCAAAGCGCGCATTTCGGAGCATTTCCCGTCTCTCTAGGCACCCGCTCCCTTTGAGTCAGGAAGAGGGAACGGGCTTTTTCTCGCTCTGAATCATCCGTCTTCCTTTACAATCATAAAAATGTTTCAGAAATTTTGGGTTTTGTGTTGGTTGTTACTTGTTGAGATTATTCTTAAAGGTGAGTGCACGAATGTTGCTCGTTTCAGCAAGTCAAGCAGCCTCGAAGTTGAATGGGAAAAATCGGATGATTTCTCGCGAGGTTGTCGATTTTCGACCACGTGCTTTGTCAGTTGAGGTTAGCAACGTTCGTGCGTGGCTATGATTCTCCAACAAGCCAATGCCGTTGTGTTTGTAGTTTGATTGCAAGATCTTAGTCTAGTTACATACTATTCAGTAGCGTTACTGTTCCCAGTACATATATAATATGCATACATTGTATATAAGCGATACTACTCGCCCGTGTCCGTAGTGTACCATGCGCCCGCACTCATCCATAGTCTTTTCTCGTAGAACTCTGCCTACAGGGGAGAGTTCGACGGGTATAGAGATTGCGTGTGTCATCTGCCCTGGTTGTGAGAGTTTAGTTGGTTTGGAAAAAATTATGAGATTGAGGGAGACATGTGTCGGTGCGTGTCTCCGACATAACAATGTTAACAGTGCCTTTGAAAACCTTATGAAAACGGTGATGATTTTAAATTTAAAACATTAAGATCTTGAAAAGTTTTTAAAAGATGCCTAACAGCAGTTCATAAAAAAACTTCAAACCACTCTTGAACAGCATCATAGCTTGAAGGTAAATACTATTTTATCTGCTAAGTAGATGATTGTAAAAGATGGTACAGAGAATGCTGAAGTTAAGTCATTCAATACAAAATCGAAAGTTATCTACTCGACTACAGACTTGAGTGAGTGGTTCGTGCTCAACGTTCATCAACCAATTAAAAGAGATGTTGAAGAATCCCAAGAGAGAGAATCCAGCTGGTCTTTTAGGTCTGTACTTAATATTGTCCTAAACATTAACAAAGTTAATCAGATGAGAGATAGTTCTTTCATCGACTTAACTGTTTACGTTAAAAATAGAAAAGTATTTGTGAATGTAATAAATAATGATGACCAGTGCTCTATAGGCTGTCCTGTCAGCGCTGTATCCAGCGCGACGCAATGCAGATCGCTTCTCAAATTACACTTAATAATAAAACAAACTAAATTATAAAAACATCGGCTTCCCTGTCGACCCAGGACAGATTGGAAAGTTTGAAAAACAAAATGATGTTTCAGTTAATTTATACTTTATGAAAAAGAAGGGTAATATGTATGATGTACTTTCCATATAAGTGACTGCACAGAAAAAGGATAAGCATGTGAATTTACTTTTCATCAAAAGTTATAATGTTGATGAAGAATCTGAAAAAGAAAGAAAAGATAAAAATATAGAATGTAAACAACACTACGTCTGGAATAATAAAATATATCCTGCCTTATAAACGAATAGACGTCTTCTCACGATCATAAGTCATTTATGTGTGATCCATGATTGCACTTCTTTTGGACTGCTGAAAAATTAGCAGCACATGAATCCTATTGCAAGAATGTTAATCACCGCAAGATATCGCTTCAACGGAAAAACAACATCAAATATGTACTTTGGTTTGAAAACTTCACTCATAAAAATACAGTGCCTTATGTAGTTTACGCAGATTTTGAGTGCTTAATAGAGCCTGTAGAAAGTGATCGTACCTATCAGCAACAGAAAACAATAAGTATTAGGTTTTTCATAAAATGCCTGTACTATGATAAAAAATTGCAGTATAAGAGCTACAGGCAAAGTGGAGATAAATAATAAAACACCAGCTAAGTGGTTTGTAAAAAACCTGCACTTACTTGCCTTGGAATTGCAAGAGTCATATAAAAATCCAAGGCCAATGTTAAGATTGACACTCAAGGACAGTGTCGAGTTTGACAAAGCCTCTCTCTATCACATTTTCAATAAAACTTTTGATTCTAAAGATAGGAAGATTCAAGACCACTGCCATTTTATAGGAAACTGAATAGTAAGACTATTTTCTTGTGTGATCATGTTATTTTCATTATAATTTATAAATTATGTATAATTTTTCGATATCGTGGCCCTGCACATAATTCATGCAACCTAAACTATCAAGACTCAAAAGTGTTTCCAGTTGTTTTCCACAACTTAAGTGGTTATGATACACATTTATTCATAATAGGATAGCAGCGTGCTTTCCCGGACGAGTGCAGCTTCATCCGCAAACGAAAGAAAGATACAAATAGCTCACAAATTTCGTTAAGGGAACTGTCATAAACCTACGCTTTTTCGACTCCTTCAAATTTATGGCCTTGTCTTTAGATAAACTATAATCATAGCTTATGATGTTCAAGATTTTGGAGAGAGTATTTCCTGAAAAAGACAAATACGCGCATGAACAGATTAAATTGTTGAAAAGAAAGGAATTTTTTCTATACGACTTAATCTCTTTTTTTTTGGAAGCTCGGAGATAAAAGTCTTCCTTCGAAAGATGAATTTTACAGAAGCTAGTATGAGTGTCATATATCTGACAAATAGTATGAGCATGCAAAAAATGTCTGGAATACACTTAACATTGAGACACTTGGACAATATTCTGACTTATATTTGAAGACAGATGTTTCTTTACTAGTCGAAGTATTTGAGAACTTCAGAAATAATTGTCTTGAAACATATGAGTTGGACCCTGCTCGCTATTATATAACACTAGGCCTGACATAGGGTGCCATGTTGAAGTATACAAAGGTGAATATTAAATACAGTATTTCTTAGGTATAAATCTTAATATCCTATATTTTACAGGTTAAATTAGAATTATTAACTGATCTAAATATGGTGATAATCGTACGACTTTGTATACTTGGCGGAATCAGCCAATGCTGTAATCTATATGATAAAGCCAGTGTATGAGAGAAGGCTATCAATCCGAGGAAGATTAGAAATACCTGGTGTATTACGACGTCAATAATCTATATGGTTGGGCAATGACTCAATCACTATCTTACGGAGGTTCTTAGAGGACGCAGAATGTGAATCCTTTGGGTATTTTAAATGTTGCGGATGATGCTAAAGCAGGTTATATACTTGAAGTGGATCTCCAGTATACTGAAGGACTCCAGAATACTCACAAAGACCTGCCTTTCTGTGCTAAGCACAAAGCGCATTCAGGGTTGAAGCAGGATAAGCTTATGACTACGCTGCACGACAAACCCGCTACGTGATTCACGATCGTTCCCTGAAACAAGTTGTAAGTCATAGCCTCAATATTACAAAAGTTCATCGGGTACTACAGTTCAATCAGAAACCTTGGCTAAAACAGAACATAGATCCTAATAGTGCTGAGCGCCAATATGCTAAGAATTTTTTTGAGGAAATGCAGTTTAAGTTATTTGATAACGCAGTCTTTGGTGAAATAATGGAAGACGAGATAAAGCATGTCGATGTAAAGCTTGTAAATAAGTGGGATGGACGATATGGTGCAGAAGCATACATCGCACGGCCGGTTTTTCATAGCTGCGACATATTTGACGAGCAAATTATAGCCATACAGTTGTTTCGAACCAACATCTGCCTTAAAAAACAAATATACGTTAAACTAAGTGTATTTGATATGTCCAGGACGCTGGTATACCAATTCCATCATGATTTAATGAAAAATAAAGTAGATCACTGTAATCTCTAGTACACTGACAAGGATGGTCTTGTGTATGAGATAACAAACACGATTATTAACAATGTGATAAATGAAAACATTCAAGAGTTTGATACTTCTGACTATCCTACCGACAATAAGTTCAACTTACCTCGTGTCAATAAGACAATTGTCAGTCTGATGAAGGATGAATGCAATGAAAAAATCATGCTAGGATTCGTAAGATTAGAAAGTTAAATGTACAGTGTCAGGATACATGATAAAAAACCATTGAAAAAGGCCGAGGGTGTCAAAAGCAACGTAGTAAAAGCTACTCTAACTTTTGACGACTACATCGAGTTATTACGCGAAAAAACTAGCATGATTCGAGAGCAGAGAATCATCGGATCAGGTCACCACCAGCTGTTCACTTAAAAAGAAATCAAAATCTTGCTTAGTACGAATGACGATAAGCGGTACTTGCTGCCTGGCCAAGCAGACACCCTACCATGAGGTCACTACAGCATAATCAAAGTAGAAGCAGCCAACTAAAGAACAACCAAACAGAAAGATGCAGAAAGGGTCGCCGCAGTGGAGCCGCCTAAAGTAAAGGGGGCAGCTCTATATCAGGAGGTACCGCAGCTAGAAAAGCACATTTTGTCTTCGAGCAGAGGTCCAATTAGGACTGAACATGACAAACAGAAGCCTCCAAGCGAGTTTGCATCACCAACCTCTTCACTGTGTAAACGGTCTAGATATCCATAAGTTTAGTATTATACTTCATAAAAACGTGCACACACCTAACCACACACACACACACACACACACACACACACACACGCACACACACACACACACAAAAATCAGAGATAAATCCATGTATATACTAATCATTTGTCGTTTGTTGCACATGGATCTCGCAGAGCTCAATAAAATCTCCTACAACGGTTTCCTACCAACCAAAAGACTCAACGAAATGGTAGTGGATCATCACTATATAGTGACCAAGCTGAGGATATCAAAGACAAGGTTTGGACCTAAAAACATCGCCGAATTAGGGGAGTTACAAATATGTTTACTAAACAAAGTATCTACTGCTATTTCATGGGATGAAAAGTTCTTTAATGTCTTATTGGGGGCAGTAAATATGTTCGAATTGTTTGTTGCATATGATGAAAATATTATAAAATTTTCTTACGCCCAAGTTTGTAAATATCAATTAACATTTTATCTTTATATCTTGACTATTTACTTAATACACCTTCAATACATTTTATAAATTACATTTAATTTTCTTATATTATGCTTCATAATTAAAATTGTTTCTATTGTTTATCATTGTTGATCTAACTATTATGGGTACTGTCGATGCCCAACCACTTGACAAAAACTTGATTGCCGTCCTTAAAAGAATCTTCTCTACAAGTTTAACGTCTGGATATCTGCTTTTTTGCAGTTCCTGCTCGTAGAAACCTCCAAAAATGGGCTAATCTTGATAATCCTTAAGATGTTACGACATTCAACTTGTTGCGGCTACTCGTGTGATTGTAAAAATCTCCGTTGACCTTTTTAAAGTATAAGTTATCAGAAGAATTTTCATTATCACCACTAACAGTTTAATTTCGTAGTGTAACATTTATCTCCTTATCATCATCTTCGCTTTGTCTGACTGCAGACTAAAATATGGATTTGTTGTCGCTATCGTTTTATTTCGTCTTTATTTGCTTGACGGGTAGCTTTGGAGTATTATTAATATAATTGTTGGTCACAAAATGACTTCCTTTCTTTTTTTGTGAAATAATTTCGCTAAGAAGCTCAGTGTTTGGCTAAAATGTTTCACCTAATACTTTTTCCACTTTGTCTCTTTAAAAACTTTCATAGTCTGTACTTTTTTCTGGCAGCTTTTCTTGCCTTTACCAATTGATGAAGTACGTCTTTGTCTTGCTCATACATGTTGACGCTTCAAACTCTCAAGATACAGTGAAAGATTACCTCATATACATCCTATATATTCATAGTAAAATTGTCGAAGCCCTTTCTATAACGACCACAATTCATTTGTCTGCCTTTATAGATTACAACAAAACCATACTTATCATCCTGCCAGCAGCTAAATCACAAATATTTAAACGAAGCATAGAACATATCTGAGTTGACGTGATCACCATACACATGTTTTAAAATAACTTTATCTTGACGAAATATGGCTAAAAGGTTAACGTTATCTTTGATGAGGTGTTTTGGGACTTGAGCGTATGACTGAGAAAGATAGAATCAGTCGACATTTGTGTGTCTCTCCATGCAGAAAAAGGCTATTACATTATCACATACTTCACTAGCTATATCATCATAAATCATGATAGAATTGGACAGACGATTATCAGGAGATACTACTGTTTCATGTTTACTGAATGCAAAGTATTTTATACCATTCATAGGTTTCAACAGTTCTTTTAAAAATAATTCTCTCTGCTGATTGAGAGACTTTGAATTAAAATATACGTTTTCGAACTTCAGTCCATTTGGATGCACTATTAAAGCTAATAAATTATTCGTTTTACCACAATTCAATGGGCGAAAGAATACAGTTCGGATACTGTTGGGGAGCAATTCATGATGTTTATTTGAGCGATCTTTCTGTTTTATAACCGCATCAAAGTTTGGAACTTGCATTTTAATGGATCGCTCTTTGAAGTTGATGTCTGGCATGCATCGAGGTTAATCACAACTGATCCATGGACTAGATAATACAGCACCTATATACTTTTTGTTGACTAGTGCATAGGACCTTCCAAAACTATAAATACAACCGTCTTGTTATCTAGGGCTCAGTAGCGATCCGACCTCCAATGGGTAGTGATCATACATTGCAAAAGGGGACGCGGTGTTTTTAATAGGATTGAAATACTCTACCGATAGAACTTTACATACTAGGCTATCAGTACTGTGGCCCTTGTGCCAAACTTGTGAAACGTCTCGCTGGAGGTGATCCGGAAATAAATCCATTAGACGCGGCGCACATCGTGCAAGTAGCTCGATAGAGCTTATTCTCAGAATCGATAAAACGTTGACGCTAAAAACTCAGCAGATAGAGTTTTAGCTGAGAGACCTTGGCAAAGAGTCAAAGCCGAAGATTCATATATTGTGAAAAAGCAGCTGCTCTAGCGATAACGAGTGCTATGAAGCTAAAAAGAGAAATCAGTCATGGGTCTAAAAAGGAGAAAGAGCCTAAAGGAGAGACCGTGCACTGCCTTGAATGCAGTTATTGAAGCTGCCTCGCGGGACATGAACACTAAAAGCAAAGATGCACGTAAGGTTATAAGTTCATTGTTGAAAGGTGCGTGTAGTGCAGTAAAGAAAGCAGGTGGTAAGAAAAGCGTTAAAATACCACGAATCTCACGTCTCCCTGCTATAATCGGTGGTACTTTACCCTTGATACCCCTACTTGCACGCTCAAGAGCATCCGGTGTACTAGCGAATGAGGTAGCCGGAATTTTGAAAAGTATCATTGTAAATAAGGCAGCTAAGTAGGAACTGCAAGAGATTCAATGGCATAATAAAAAGATGGAAGATATCGCTCTCGGGAAAGGTCTCAATGTTAGGCCATATAAAATAGGATCGGGAGTTTACTTAAAACCATATGCAGGGAGTGGTTTGAAAAAATATCAATGATGTAGTTTGGTCTGACAGGGCTCTAATAAATGTGGATTTATTGAGATACGCTCAAATTTTTAAAATCCCTGCTTTTTGTGGTGTGTTTATGCGAAATAACTTACCGGACCACGATATCATTAAACTGCCATGGTAAATCTTGATGTAAATGGCCCCAAAACTTACTGGATGGCATATCAATAACGTGGTAATTGTGTCGTTTACTTTGACAGCTTTAGTAATCTGCAGCAACCGATCGATTTAATTATATCTCTTGGAATTGGTAAGGTTAGATATATTCTTGAAAAATATTAAGACTCTAATTCTTACAACAGCAGTCATTTGTGCTTAAGATTCCTATTAAAAAGTATATTAGGTGATGACATACTTAGAAATCATTCGTTTGCCCTTAAGTGGTCATGGAAGAAGTATTGACACTAAGTATGTCGTGTACTTTTTCTGTATTGGAAACGTTATATTTTCTGCCTATCGAATCATCTTCAAAATTCAACTACGTTCTTGGCTTGGTTGAACTCTTAACGTTTAATTAAATTCCAAATATTGACGAAAGCAATAATAAATGTTATGTGGATGATTGAGTGGTAGTTTTACCAACAGGCAGCTACAAAATTCGACATATTGAGTCATTTTTAGTAAACGTGTTACAACCAGACGATATTCTCATTGATATCAAACCAAACAGTAATACGCTTCGCAGTGTCATAACCTGCAGTAAAACCATTGATTTTAGACCGAAAGATTTTCTAGGAAAATTTTTGGGTTTAACTGAACGAGTTCTCGAGGAAAACTTCACTCAGAACTCGGGCTTACCTTTAGCTATTTTCAAACTAAGCGCATTACGGTTTTAGTGCAATATCACTACTAGAGCGTACATAAACGGATCAAAAGTTCATACGATTCACGAATTTTTTCCAGCTGTACCACCAGGATACAATATTATTGAAGTTTCTCCTTAAACTATTTGTTAACTAATAGTTGGACGTATTATTAATTGTATTTAACCACGCATCGTCGATCAGGGCGGTGATTTAGTCAATTTTCGTGGAGAGGTTATGACAGTAAGGTTGCACATAAAACCGTCATAGTAATGGGAATCGTATACAATCATAATAGCTATATAAGCAGCTCATCATACACATCAGCGATCAGTCAAGGACGAACAGTCAAACTATCAACACATTAGCAGAGATCACAGCTAACGCTTTAAAACGAACAATTTCTAAAAAATCACGGATTAAAAAAAAGGCCCTGGCAGAAGATAACTTGTGTGCTCTTATTCTGTTGCGCTCAACATGGAAGAGATTCTAAGCATTCAGTCTCCTGTCACCTTTAACGAATCCATCGCGCACTGTGGGATTTACCCTCATTAACTATACTCATCCGCAACTTATAGTAATAGTGATGAGATCCGTATTTCAATTCAACATCAAGATTTATGTCTGCTACCATCTCGCAGTTACCTTTACATTACGAAAAATTAGCTAAAGCAGATTGTAATACAGATGTGACTAATACTTAATTAGTGAATAACGCCATTCGTTATTTATTTAAAGAAATTACATACGAAATAATCGCTATAAAGATAGATAAGAGTAAAAATGTAGGTCTGACAATCCTTATGAATAATTGGTTAACCCTTACTCCTGATCAAGACAAAATGAGTCAGAATACAAGTTAAAAAGGCACTCACGCTCTCAGTACAACTTAGAATAGATACTTTAAGGTCATGATACCTCTCAGTATGATAAAAGGTCTTGCTAAAGACTATCGTAAGATTGTTGTTAATGTAAAACACGAACTTACACTCACGAGATCAAGAAATGACCTAAATGCAGTTGTTCAAAAATGGATTCCCCCGGCTAATGATGCAGCTAATGCAATGGTGACTTGGGAAGAGTTTAAAATAGTAATATTAAAGCTTAATGGGCTTCTTTCCTATGTTGTTATGTCAGATTCTCAATAAATTTGTCTGTTTAGTTATTTACAAAAACATAAGTTTATATCTATGAGTTTTCGAACTTGGGAGCTCCATAAATATCTACTCTTACCCACAACATCGAAACATATATGGACAGTTAAGACTTCTAATCAGTATGTAAAGTGGCGCTATGTTATATAAGCCCTCCAAACCAATCGCAAAAATCAAAAAGATGCTAATGCTAGCAAGTTCGATCACTGCAACATAAGAATCGTCAAACTCTATTAGAATTCGCAGTATTATCCTTACGGTGATCTTAATCTCGATACAACGAAAAATCAATATGCATTGTTGTGTGAAATGTATGCTAATTTTCAGAAGTCATATTACGGTCAAAATCGCACACCTTTGTTGGATAGATATGGTTTTCTGAGCACCGCACCTTTCATAGTCATTGATTGCTCCAAGCAAAATGAGACACTAAAGAATGCTCCAGTAGATGTTTCGCATGACAATTTTCCTGTCAACACATCAGCCTATTGCTTGATTCTACATGATCGCATTAATCAGTATATTCCGATGAGTGGTGACGTCAAGAAACTTATGTATGGCTATAAAAGTCAATGCATGGCGCTGCCAGCATCATTCGTCTTTCATCTGTCATGGAAAAAGGTCAGCAGAGCAGAGAAGAGAATAAACGACAACAAGTTAGGTGGGAAAAATTTGAGGAGAGACACGCTGAGGAGTGGGCAGAAAAAAAGGCTAAAGAAAAAGATAATAAAATTGTAAAATATTCTAAATTGTTATGTCACATAAACCGACAGTAAGCAAATTCACCACAGAAGTCAAGTATTAGAAACTTTAAACTAAGGATGATGATGTAAGATCTTGTTTAAGAAATTTAACAGACAAGTCTTCAACGAATAAATCATTATTTCCTGAACGTAATGGTTATGAAAAACTAAAAAAATAATGATACACGTAGTGGATATGCAAGGCTTTAAATAGCCAGGCAATGACTATGTGCTCAAAGAACTGTCCATTCTTCCTCTGAATAAAGATGAAGCACTAGTATTTCTTTTCAAACCACCCTTTGCGTGGCGTAAATTAACACAGGAGTACAAACATGAAAATTTATATCTTAAACTTTGTTAACATGGACTAACCTTGGATTCAGGTGATATCAAGTACACCGAGATCGGAAATATCCTGAGAGAGAATCTTAAAGATGCCGCCAAGATTTTTGTGATTAGAGAGGTGAAGCAAAGATGGTTTGATAGATTTGGATTTACAGTCACCGATATGATGGACCATCCACCGTTTGAGCTCCCAAGACAGATCACCGCTTGTCCTCATCACAATGGGGCCTGCAAGTCTGTGTGTGCTTTGCACAATGTTGAGCGCATAAAGAAGTTTTACTTTAACAAGGAGTAGGAAGATGTTAGTGATGAAGAGCTGTAGGCATACAGTAGCACCACTTCTGTATTGGTCATTAGGTGAGCTTATTGGAGAAATAAAAATAGTCAGATGTACCTCATGGATAGGGCGTTAAGTTGGGGCCCTTATCAAGTAACACTTTTGTACACCTTTCAAGATTCATTAATTTTTTTAACGTAAGAGTGATATCCCTACATACAGTATAGCTCAGCAGTAGAGCGTTCGACTGTCCATGTTACGGACTTCGATGGCATGAAAAAAATGTAAAAACACCTGCCATTGATAGACCAATTTATGATTCACCTTTTTTACATAGTGAGTTAGAGGGTGGCGATTTTCAAAGGCTAAAGAATTTCCCCCCTTACTTGGCATATTGAGAGCATTAAATTTCCCCTCCCTTTTTTTTGTAGCTAATAATATAAATTGGTAGAGTTAGCATCAGTTTAGTCATTCCTAATCAGACGACAGAACAAGTATGATGGGAAAATTCAAGTACCGTACTAGTGATCAGCCTCGAACAGAAGGAGAAGAGCGTAGAGGACGAGATCGTTATAAAAGAAAAAATATTACAGAGACACCATGGAATGGTTGCCGTGGACCTGTAGGTTTGTCAAGGACGGAATTTTTTTGGCGTCACAGAATTTGTTCCAAAACTGCTCATGACTTGTAAGGACCACAGTTTTTAACGTAATATTTATCTCAATAATTTTTCTCCAAACTTTTTAAATAAAATTGAAGAACTTTTTGTTTTTTACGTTTGAAACATTTGTGGCTCTGAAAAGAGCTAATTGTTTTGAGTATGTCTATATCCTTATTCGGTCTATGTGCCAACGTCTCGTTTCGTTGGCGACACAAGGTTGACGTAAGTTATTTTGCGTCACTTTGAGAGGGTTCCGTCATCATCATCACTGTCGACGGTGATAAATTTGTCTTTGTAATCCTTATGGTCTTCCTCGTCGATGCCGTCGACGTCCGCGTCCTTCTCAAACTCTTGAAGCTGCTGCTTGGCTTCTTCCAGCTCCAGTCTTAGTCCTGCCAAAAAGAAATATTTATCTGGGGGCAGGTTGTTGGCCCGCACCCAGATGTTAAATGCTATCTGAAACTCGATAGGCGGGCTGAGGAGTGTGGAATTCTTCCTCATTCTCTCGAGCTTCCGCTCGAACCTGTCTGTGAAGGAGTCTTCGGGAGAGCTCAGGGATTCTCGCTGATGATGTTCTGTCATTGTAGCTTCTAGATGTTGAATAAGCCTAAGTGCGTAAAAGAGCTTTTGCAACTGTAGCAACTGGAAAAGTTATATAAGGGGGCTCTTACACACTCACACGTCATTTGTAACTCAGACGTCGCATAAACTGACGAGATTTTTCCGGGGCCCTCGGACGCCGCATACGCTCACAAGCTGGTGTTCCTCGTCGCTATCCCCCGCTGCTTCTTATCGTCTACCAGTGCTGCAGCTCAACCAAATACTGCTCCTTGTCGTCGACGCTGTCCACCGCTGCTACTCATCGTCCACCAGTGCTGCTGCTTAACCAGATGTTGCCATTCATCGTCCACCGGTGCTGCTCTAATTACTTTAATTATTTTAAATATTAAGCATACCGTAAACCCTTTTCAGGTCGACCAGATAATTTTGTACCTTAAAAATTCCTTCAAAATGTATTAACGGTCTGCACCCTCAGCGGCATGCAAGGGGTAAGGAAATTCACGCGCTGGAAAAGGTAAAAACCTGCACGTCCAGCAGCACAAGCGGGAGGGGAGGGTCAGGTGGGGATAGGTGTTCCAAAACCGGCATGTTCCAGTACCGGCATAGCATACCTACTATTATGCTATATTGTCAGGTGATTCTCAGCTGATTATCATCTGACGCTCTGAAACCAGGTAGCTAGACAGCTCTGAGCGAAATTGTGCTTTTGTATATGGGTGAATGATTTATAGACGTGGTGGGAAGTCAAGCGAAATGTGGCAGAGGTCTACTTGACTATTACAAATTTAAAATAAACATATATTTTACAGAATATTTGTTTGAATATTTAAACGGAACGTTCTGTGGCTACTTCTTAATGACATAGAGTACTGCATACTGTATGCATAGAACCAATAGAGTACTATAATGCGGTACCATAGTACCGCATATCATATTGTGCATCTTCACACAATTTTCACTAGTGCGACGTAAATTTATCAGAGGTTCAGAGTTTTTTAGAAGTGAGTCAAAATCCCTTCCTATTTTAGCGAGTAAATGTATTTTACTAATGGCAAGAGTACTCGGAGTGAAAGTTATTCTGAAAAACTCTTTGAGCGATTAATAATCTAATCAGCAATGAGATTCTTACTTATGTTTAGAAAATTCCTTTAAGAGTAGTTTATGATTAAAGTAAAGTTTATAATTAACAGAACGAATACTTGGTAGTCTAATTAAATTTGGGAATAGCTTTTAATAAAAATTATTTGATTAAGAACTTCACTAAAGAACTTTCTGAAATGAAATTTTTTAGATATGCTCTCGACATGAATTATTCTTGAGGAATACTTTAAAATAATTTTTCAGAAAATCTCATTCTCCTAAAACTCCAACAAAAAACGTAAAAAAAAACTTTTTAGATATAGTCTGTACATAAATTGCTCTTCAAGATAATTTTTCGTAATAATTTTATACTCAGTCGTTTTTTATAATATTTTTAGAAAGTGTTTGCTGTATCAGTACTGTTTTCAAGGTTTTTTAAGTAAAGCGTCTATCGCCACTTACAACTGTTGTCGATCGGTTGGTCCATTCGTCGGTTTGTCGCAACCAAAAATAGATATGTTATTATATAATATAAGTTGATACAGTCTGTAGATATACATCACTGTTGAAGAGGACATGCAGGTCGTGCGCTGCAGGGTGTTACATATTTTTTGCTTTAGTATCCTAAATTCGGTGTTCAGGTATACTAAGCCGACGGATCGATGTTCCAGGTAGTGAACTCCAGAAACGTTATACGTTTCTATATTTTTTGAACTAAAAATGGTCTATAGGTGTACGTAGTCGTCGCATGCGGAGTCTAGGTATACGTAGCCGATTGAGACGATGTTGCAGGTGGTGCATTCAGAAACACAAGGCTTTTTAGATTTTTCGAACTTAATACGATTTTAAGTTGTACGTAATCATCAAATATGGTGTCCAGGTATACCTAGCCAACGGAGATGATGCACAGTAGAGCCAAGAGAGAAAAAAAGTCTCAAATTTTGTGTCAACAGCGAATTTTAACTTAATTCAAATAGGGTTTTGGCCCATTTTATTCCTTACATCATATCGTACAAGAATCCGTTTCCCTCGCCACTGTGAAAATTTATTGTATGTATGTCAGTAAGGTATATATATAGCTAATTAAAGTTATTTCTGTTTTCCGAGAAAGTAAAAATAATTTTTTGACTACTTCCTGTTAGTTGTACAATAATTTATACTTTACGACCCATTAAAGATGGGTATCAAATGAAAGGGCATGGCTATCGGAACACAACAAGCACTGTAAAGTCATTAAAAATTTTAATATAGCCGCCATAACGAAATGGCTTATCAACTTTTATTTTACCACTTATTCAAGATGGGTATTAAATTAAAGGACAAATATAAGACACTTGTCCTATTTGGCTGCTAGATATTTGTTGCTAGGCCTAATTTCTTTGGATTTGGGAGTCTAGAGTCATGCTGGTACCGTGACTGGCAATTATGCAACTTTTAAGAGACCGGCACCAGATACTTAAACTGTGCATGGTACTCTGCATATATACATGTATGAAAATGTATAATTTATGTATACATATCACATGAAATTTGATACACATATGTATCATACATCTACTTCAAATAAGCTTAACTACAAGTACGCAGTCGATACGTACAATAGTTTAAATTGTACCTTCGAAGTCCTGACAGAATATTACAACTTAGACCCTCTCGCAGTTGTATTCGACTCTCGGTGATGCTCGCGACATGATCGCGGGCCTGCAAAATGAACGAAACGCAGTTTTGGCGAAGCAGGACTGTCTTCTGAGCAAAAAACAGGCTTAGCAAAGAAAAAGTCCAGCATTACATGATCACAAATTACATGGCGTAGGCCAGATAAGTATTACTAAAAATCTTTTGCTACCACCGCCAAAACTATTGCACCTACAACCACTGCATCCACTTTCCATTTTGAACACATATTTTGGACAGTCAGTTTTAAATAGATTAAAGACAGGTTAATCAACTCCCTTTAATGTTTAAGTCAATGTTTATGATGGTAGATATCTGTTTATGGATTTTTCCAATCAGTTAAACCTAATCGCCAAGTTCAATAAATGGGATAAAAATAAAAAATTGGTTGCTTCAATCTCTTGTTTACGAGGACAAGCAAGAACGGTGGCTAGATAGCTTTTCAGAGTTAAAAGAGTTGTCAGATGTCATTTCAATACTTGAGGTTAGTTCAATAATTAAACATAAGCCAAATTTGGAGTGTATATTTCTTTATTTCATGACGATTGTCGACGTTTCACCACTCAAGGTGGCCTCTTCAGGACATATATTAACAGCTCAGCTTGAGCTGGTTACAAATTAAGACCGTAATTTTTCGTATCTCGTATATAATAAGTAGCGATTTTTGTATCAGTGAAATCTTCTTGTAGTTATGTATACGGGGAGGAATTCCTAATCCGAACAGATGATTTTGCCTTAACATAATTAATATCATTCAGCGAGTTAGATGGCCAGCTCGATGGGCTGAATTATTAGGTTAGTAAAAGTTTAAGATGATAAATATGAGAAAATTAATACACGGAAATGCAGATAGATTATCCAGACAACCATGTAATGATACATCTTGCAAGTACTTCTATCGCGTTAAAGAAAAGTTCATAGCAGATGGTAAAACAATCAAACATATTGCTTTTGTTGAAGAAACGGGCTGAGATTGGCATAGCCATCAGATGTAAGACAAGGCAATAAGATGATTACTGAAAGTAGAAGAACCAGCACTAAACCAGATTTGCAGCAAACTCCGTCATAGGATGAGTTTACAAAAGTATACTGTAGTTATTAAGACTTATTTATCATTAAAGATGGAGTTTTGTATAAGTTATAAATATTACCGAACTTAAAGACCATGACTTTACAATTAGTCGATCCGAGGTAGAAGATATATGAGGTTCTTCGGGAAGTGCACGACTCACTAACAGGGGGACACTTCGGAATTAACAAGATATCGGACAAGATTAAGAAAAGATTCTATCGAGCGATATCGTGATGCAAAGATGACGCTGAGTACTGGTGTCGTACCTGTATAACTTGTGTTGCAAAAAGAGGTCCACCAGGTAAAGAAGTTTGTGAAATAAAGGTTTATAATTCAGAAGTACCTTTTGAGAGGCTTTAGACGGATATTTTAGGTCCATATCCAACTTCTTCAGAAGAAAACTAATATCTCCTTGTAGTAATATATGATTTTATAAAATAGGTCGTGGCTTTTCCCTCATCAAGCATTGGGAAAAAAACAATCACTTAGGTTTTGATAAGTAGGTGGTTTGTTGTCATGATCATGGTCAATTCGAAATAGTGTCATCATCGTAGTAAAAGGATTACTTAAACTTTTAGGAATCAAAAAAAAAACGAACTATGACCTTACACCCATAATCCAATTGTCAGTTTGTACGCCAACATCAGATGAATCTAAGTAATTCATCCTAGTTTATACGTGATAATTAAAAATGATGATGACTGTTGGATCCTACTTGTCTTGTTAGGTTACAGATCTTTCAAATATGCAACCATGCGACTATTGGATTCTCTCTAGTAAAAATGTGGACAGATGACGACTTTTGACTTCCACTGGATATGATTAGAGGGCCTTCTCCGGATGAACATGTCGGAGTTTCGTCACCGGAGAATTACGTACAAACGCTAAGGAAAATGATAGCAGAAATGCATAACTTGACAAGAACCACCGTAGCCGTAACATCTAGCAGGATCAAGATCCATTACGACAGACGAGCTAGAAAAGTCAATTTTTAGAAAGGACAAAAAGTTTGGTTTTATAATCCATAAATAACCAAAGGAAAAAGCCTAAAATTGCAAAGTAATTAGAACTGTCCGTTTGAAGTTGTAAAGAGAATCAACGATCTCATCTTCACCATTAGAAAATCACCAGAATACAGGACGATGATTATACGTTCAAACACAATTGAGACTTTCCACGAAAAAAAGTAATCCTACTTAGCATCGGTCTTACTTTCCGTGGCTCATTTTTCCAAAGACGTTTGGCCAATACCATAGTAAGGACGTGAAATTGGATCCACTAAAAGTAATTCTTTATTGTTTGTCCAAGGATTAAACTATGTACCTTTCCTATTACACTAACGAGAGATACGTACTTAGATGGATAAGATACTATTGGATTAGTAATGATCGGTAACTTAGCGGTGGAGTAATAGTAGAAACTCCAAGTCCTGCAGCTGTGATAGAAATTCTGGTTGTAGCTGGATTAACGTCTAGATGCAATGTACTTGGGGGCATGGCAGGAGGTCAGGTAGAGTAATTCTTTATCCTCAAGCTACATTCAAAAAAGATGGTGTTATATTAGAGTATTGTGTTGTGTATAGTTTTGTAATTTTCCGGACGGCAGTATAAAAAAGAGGGGATAATATTGGGTACACGGTTAAAAAGGCGTCGAACATATGTGTTGACATGCTTTGAAAATGTCGCTATGCATTGCTAATGGCTGTTGTTAAAAAATAATAGCTAAGCTTGTAACCTTCAGCTGTGTTCTCTTGTTCGCTTCTGTCAATAAAGTTTGGTCTCATTTTTATAAGGTAACGTGTTTTAATTGTTGCTCTTAAATGTAACAATTTTACACATTAGTGACATATATACTCGTATAATGAGTAAATCTGTTTTAATTATTGTAAAACGTGCTATAAGCCAGAATTTTCAGACCATTTTCCGCTTTTGGCTCCAGCAGCCATGTGACGTAATTTCACTAAATCGCCTCTTAAACATTTTCTACTCAATATTTCGACCTAAAATTGTACACAGTCTTCCTTATGGGATAATGAGATTATATAGTGCCAAAAAGTTTTGAGATTCAAAATATTTATAACACACTTTTATTTATCAAAGCAGTGACGTCAAATACATTTAGAGGTTCTTATTTTTTTCAAAAGACGAGAGATATTTATAAAGTTTTTACAAAAATCATAAGGAACAACATGACCAAAAAAGTGTTGCGTAATGTCTCTGTGACGATACATAAATAATCATGCAAATACTAGCAACTTAATCATAAAAGTTGACCACGCACAGCTATGCTCCCCTCTTGATGCGGCACCATGTACTAGGGCAACTTTAAACCTAGTAGCCCAGAAAAAAAAAGCTACCTGCCATAGCAGATCGAAAAAAGCCATCAAACAATCTTAAACGAAAGTCCTAATTCTCCTAACTCTATCCTACCGACCCCAAAAGGGAACATAAGAGAACCTTATGTTAAAATATCGCACGCTGTGAAGTACGTGCACAAATAAAATTTTGAACACGACAATCACGATAGTCAGAAAATACTTCTTATTATGAGAAAAAAAATATCCGGATACAGAAAATTTCAGAAAATATACTTTATACGCTGCATAGACGATAAATAAATATTTAGAGTACATACAAATCACCAATATTAATCTAAATCATATTTACCGAATCAATAGGAGTGTTGTTAAAATTTCGGTGCATAATTCTATGTCAGTACCTCAGAATGATTTTTTGTGACTTTATTTAAGACTAATGAAAGCAGTAGAGCTGATTAGAGATATCCCTCTTTGTTGTCGAAGCCATACAGTCTGTCATTCATCTGTACATGTTAAAAATAGACTAAAACTAAATTTTAACGCGAATAAAATGATCAAAGACATAATAATTTAAAGAACACTATTAAGAACTCGATAAAAACTAAACCAAGATGATCAGTTGGCTAAGACTGTGATATATGTTAATATTCCAGAATAATGTATATTCTATAACCGGACACAAATTTGGATTGAACGGGAAATTCAGATAATCATAAAAAATTTGAAGGTATCATTTCCTATAAAAAATCTATTTTGTCCTTTGGACACATTATCCAATATGTATGACACGTATTTTTGCTTCGTTCTCGTAAACAAATAATAACGGGAAAAGGGCACATTAATGTTTAGGAGTAAGAGCTGATGACGTCAGAAAGACGTGAAATCGTGCATGAATTGTATGTCCTTCTGACATCATCACTTTCTACTACTAAAATTTGATTTTCTTTACTTAGATAATCATGATAAAGCAATATCACATTGTAAAGTAGTTTTATCTAAAAACTAAAAGGTTATCATAAAGAGTTATACCCATCAGTCGCATAATAAATACTAGTGTATATTTGATTGTCTAATTCTGCCACACTCATAGGTCCCATTATGAATTTTTATCAGACTTTTCCTAATCTATTTAAAAAAATATTGTGTGTATGAACAATCGGCACTCTCTGTCTCGAATGCTTTTTAACTATCATCCGACTTCGATAAGAAAGAGCTGTTTCTCTTCTCCATCAATGTAACTATAAATTTACCGTCTTTGATTAAAAAAAAAAACTGAAGTATTGTTTAATATGAATTTGTTAATAATTTTTTTTCATTTTTTCAAATGAATCTCAATATAACTACCTATACGACTTTTGTTTAAAAACAAGCCAGTAAATTTATAGCTATTTTAATGGAAAATATCTAGCCCTTGTTCAGTATAATTGGATGATCAACATAAAATTTTGATTACAAAGTCCTTAAATTTTACTTGCACTTAATGTACTGATAAATAAATTAGGAAAAAATCTGGGAAAAATTTATGATGTACCCTGTATATGCGGCAGTATCATACATTTAAATAGCTATAAATGTATGATTTGTCATTCAAAAATACAATTTGTTTAAAAATTATTTAATTTTAGGATACAACTTACGTAACAAGATTTATAAATACAATCTTTAGGTATATAGGAACTTTCGTTTACCTAAGCTTGAAACGATGAAACAAAAAAATTTTATGAGTACGATAAAATCATACTAAGATGAAAACCATGCAACGGTTATTTTCAAACTAAATCGAGATCAGTGCTCTATTTTTTAAAGAAATAAATTGCAGTGTCCCTATAATACTCCTTGTTATCAAGTATATGGTGTGGCATGAAGGAGCCAGGAGGTAACTAGTGAGTGTAAAAGAAATATTTGAAACATGCTTAGGTAGTGGTCCTAGAAGAGCTGTGGAAAGGCAGGTTGGTTTTTTAAAACGGAAAAGAACAGTACATATTTCCTTATTTTGTGGCAGGTCGCGGAAAGTCCGTATAGGTCAAATGATAACGCGTGTTTGGATCTAAAAAGGTAAGAATGTTAGAAAGATTGGAGAGCCTGATAGTTTAATACTTATGGGGGAGCAAATAAATAGGCCTATTGAAAAAAAAATTAAATTTTATTCTTGATTACGATTTGCACTGTCGTTATAAAAGTGCATTTTTCAAAGACTTACTATTTCGTAAGTTTCTTTAATTTCGCCCTATAAGATCAATAAATATTCCAATCATTTCATATGTACTCTTGGGGCAATAAAATAATAATTTACTATCATACTTACTTATCTACTGAGTCTTAGATCTAGTTATGGCTCTATTCAAATGCGAGAATAAGATTAATTTGAGCCTATAGTGTATGGAACTTACAGCCCCCTGGTAGCTCAATTGGCAGAACGACTGTCCGGTAAGCAGGAGGTTGTGTGTTCAAGCCACACTCGGGGAAATTTTTTTTCATTCTCAATTACGATTTGCACTGTCTAATAAAAGTGCATTTTTTAATGACTTACGATTTTGTAAGTTTCTTTAATTTCGCCCAATAAGATCGATAAATTTTCCAATCATTTCAAAGGCCTATTTAAACCTCAATTTTGTAATACATTTGTGCTGATTGTGATAGAAACACATAAAATCGGTAGAAATAAAAGGTTTAGCAAAGTTTCTAGACAAGATTAAAAGAAACCGTTATTTTTGCTGGTAACAGTAGACGTACATAAAAATATTAGGCTGCTAGTAGTAAGTTTCAATATAGAGTCTGTAACAAATGTTTTTAATTCAAAATACATTGATTGCTGAGAAGAAAAGAAGAAACAACAAGATTCCAAAGAACACAAGTAACACTCGATCCCTCCGAAGAAAACAAGCAAAAGTCGTTGCCCTCCAAGAAAAGAAGCAACACTTACGATCCCTACGAGGAAAAAAGACAACACTTACTGCGATTCGACAAAAAAAATTAACTCTCGTTGTCCTCCGAGGGAAAAAAGAAATACTTGCTACGCTCAGACCAAAAGAAACAACACTTCTGACCACTTAAATAAAAAAAAAAAAAACACTTGCTAGGTCCCAACTAGGAGACTTTTTATATTTATTACAATAGTATCACTACAACACAAGAGAAACTGTTGCTTTCTGTTGGAGTTCTGTTCAAAATAATATTAAAATCTGTGTTATGTGTTGCCTGTGTTATCAATTGCAAAAACGAGTACTAAATCGTTCATACGTTGAGTTATGATATTAAAGATAATTTTTTTTTTCTAAAATTGACGTTATACTAGTAAAACTAATTTTTCACGAGTAGAGTTCAGATATAAATAAATACTACAATTCACGGATTAATTTAATCGACCAACACAAAAATTCACACTGAAGAAAAGATACTAGAAAATCCTACAAAATATATACTGGAATAGTATCGATCGAATAAAATCTTAAAAAAGATCATAGTCTCTCAAATAAAACTAATATTCGTTTGAATTATGAAAATGTACTAATTGTGGAGAATGTTCAATTGTTTTAGGATTATGTTTAATTGATACTATTCTCGTGAATATTTTTTATGATTTCGTACTTTTTTTTCAGTGTATTCATAAGGAATGAAACACTATTTTCAGCAAAAGTGATCTGTCATCTTAAGACCTTAAATTAAATTCCGTGTACGATTTAAAATACGACAGAAGCAAAATTACGATCCATATTTGGTTTCCACATATTATATAAGGCATAATACAGGCTTTAATATTCGTGATCCAAAAGATCATTGTATTCATTCCATTCTGTGTAATCAGATCAGTTACAGTCTTGCGCTCTAGCCATCAAGCGGTTATAAAGCCTGTAGCAGGGTTTAAACAGTGGTATTTGTATCTATAATTCTCTTGGCTTTTATCAAATAAAGAGTCGACCAGCTCCTACGCTTATAAAAGAAAACAGTCTATTAATCTAGTATTTTGATGGCAGCTTGCAAATAGTGAGCGTATTTTTTACCCTTGCATTAATTTTCTGTGGCGGAAATGAACGACTAAAAATATAACCTAGAGTAAAGGTTTTATCTGTCTAAGAATGTCTGAGTTTTCATTTTTATTAGAATATTTTTTTCACTGGCAGCACTATAGAAAACTCAGAAACGTACATTCCCAACCCGTTGTTCACCAATGTTATCGTTTGAAGTTTTTGTTAAGGCAAAAGATTACCTTGTAAATATATAATTACATTTACATATTTTTTTAAACACAGTTAGAAATTTTAGCGCAAATACTGTACGTAAAGAATACTTTGGCGATCTGATTTACATTAATTGACAGCATTATTTAGATTAGCTCTTTTAGTAACGTTAAATTTTCATAGACATACACACCAACATGAGTCATCGAAGATATTTTATTATTGATAAACATCCATCAAATACTGCGTGTACACATACTATGAATATGTTTATCTAATTTATAATGCTATTTATCATATGATAAGCTGTATAGTTTAACATTCATTGTGGATACAGACTTGTTGTTCATGACACCACTCACATTAGTTGACTATTTATCTGACAGTATAATAAGTACCAATACAAGTTCTCTATCAGCTAACTAATAGTTGTATGCGATATGTAGAAACATATTCTTATATACAGGTGGAGTTGCTGAATTCTCAGCTGGTCTGTGGAGAGCCGCGCATTGTATGTGTAACGTGAATTACAACAACACAAATTGTTAGACTTTCAGCACTAAGTAAGTTCAATGGATTTGTTAAAATTCTTACTCAGCTCAGTCTTTATTGGAAAACAAGGAAAGATGTGATAGAAGACGATTCAAAGGAAAAAAGAAGGGGATTCATTTTGTTCTAGATCACAAGCTGAACTCATCAGTGTAGCTAATTTATATTCTTATATAGTTTTCACTAATTTTTATTTAAAATTTATTAATAAATCTACTAGACATTAGCTACCATAGCATTGATGATGAAAATTGTCATACACCGTACGTTCTAGATAAGTGAAACTTGAGTATTAAAGACATGAAATGAAACGTAAAAGACATTTCTTTAATGCTTTAAATAAGAATAACTAATTTCTTTAATCAAGAAAACGTTTGATGATAATTTTTTTCTATTGCTGGCATAGATAAAAGAACTGTAAACTCAACAAAACCTAGAAAAAATGTAAGTTAAAGAAAGAAAAAAATTATTGTATAAAACCACACTCTTACGCAAAAACGGCAGAACCGGTCGACAGAATGGACCATCCTTTGAGCCAAGAAGTCTCAAGCAGAAAGAAGATTAATCTTATTTTGTCAAAATCAGCCAAGAGCTGCAAAGAAAATGAAAGCAAGTTGTGGTACTGATAACGATAATTGTCGATCTTCTTGCAATGAAAAAATTAATATTGATCGCGAGACAGCTTTTTGTATTTACAAAAATCTAGAAGATATACTTATGCGGTGGAGGTGCTTAAATATATAAATAACTATGAAAAAGCGATAAGCATTAGATCAAGGATCCAAAAAAAATCAAACTACTGCTAGGCAATAGCGCAGTAAAAGAATATCGTAAATTTCATCTACCTTTCACAGCTGGGCTTATTCCTGTGACCCAAAAGATGTTTCCGGATAATCAAAGTAGATCAGATATAATATTTCATAGTGATTCTACTATTATTATGCAGCTCCTGTCAAAAATGTGTTTTATCGTATGGACTACGGGGTCAGAATAAAAGAATAAAATAAATATGATTCTGGTGTTACCGGAATTCTGGAAGAAGACGACAGCATAATAGTTAAGAAATCTGTGTATTATTCAATATTCAACAATGACCTTACCATTGAGTTTTTTCGGCCAAAGAAAGATCAGTTAGTAACATACTTGTGAAAATTTCTCGTATATTATAATGTCTAACTGAGTGGGTACTTAGGGTTTTTCACTCACACTCAGCAAAGTCAATAAACTTCTTAAATTAAAAAGACTATTTTCATGCATAAACACAAAACTCTAACTTACGCTGTTTCCGACAGAAGAAAAGGGTAATATACCTTATGCTATAAGCACATGATAGACTTGTGAATCAACAAAATATTTGGATTTCATCAAAGTTTGTTTTCTAGGTGTAATACTCGCGAAATTCTAAAGCAATTGACGAAAGAAAACCAAGTAAAAAGGCCAAAACTTACAACCAACACATATATACTAAGACTAAAGTAAGAAGCCTCATGATTAAATACAAACAGCGATGCATAAATATTAGTACTCTGTGCTGTGCACATTACAATATGCAAAAAGTTTTGACCATGACACGCTGGCAAGTTTCAATTATGTACCATTTGTCAAAATTGTGTAAGTGGAATTTCACAGTTATTAAAATAGTAGCAGCCATTGAAAATTTTTACTTCTTCTGTAATTTTATACAGTCCGAAGCAGAATTCAGAAAAAAAAAATATTTTTATCTGTATAATTGTTAAGGACAGAACCAAAAGAGAAACCGGTAAGCTATGTGTTTTACAATAGCCGACAAGCTTAACGTGAAAATATTAATTTGGTAATAAAACGTATATGCAACATAAGCTATTTCAATTTCCCAGAATTTTGTTAAATACACATATTAAAATATACACAAATCATAAGTAAAATGTTACTATGTTTAAAAATAATCTTATCTTAAAAAAACATAATTGTAGTTCACCTTAAGCATATTAAAAAAATTCTAAAAACAAATTTTCCCTTTATAGATACACGAAAGATGGGTACTTTTAGGCAGAAGGCGAAAGCATGCATGCACTGATAGAAAAATTACTTGGCCAAAAAACGATTTTTGCCTAAAATAAGTGGGTGCACTATATTCTAAAGTGTTAAAAAGATAACAAACCACATCACGTGATGCAAGCTCAGCAAAATACAATGCATGAGTTCGATATCTTAGCACAAATGTTTAATAGGAAATCATCAAAAATCTGTCGTGTGCGAGAAATGCAGATACTTCAAAGAAATGCAGCGGTACTTGTCAAATATTATTCTTTTGAATATTTGATCAATGATAACATTTTTTTAAATATTCTACGGTGCAGGATATTTCTTTATTCTCCTCATACTGTGCTTTACCCGAAAAAATACCTTTTTCAAACAATATGCTAAACAAAGTGTTATACTAAAAGAGTCTAAACAAGTCTTTAAAGCTGTATTAGATATATAAGTGTACACAGTTTAGTGATACTTTTAATTGATTTTTTGTAAGAGTAAAAAATGCTTACGAATAAATTATCTAAATCAGTATTATGTGATCCTTTGAACTTGTTATTAATTTTTTACTTGACGAATGTAAAAAATTTTTCTGATTATAAGTGCAACTCGTATATTGATAATATATAATTTGATCTGTAATTGTTAGTATATTTAGCAGAAAATAAGAATATTTTAACCATTTTTGTAAAATGCAGTTGATCCAGTTTATCTTTATTTATCCATCAATACCTCTCTTGATAAGATAGTTAATGTGTAGCCAGTGTTGATTTTTTTTGGCTAACCGCAACAAGTGTTGTTTCTTTTTATCCCCGCGTAGCAAATGGTACTTTGTGTCCCCGAAGGACAACAAGTGTTGCTTGTTTTCTTCGGAGGGACCAAGTGTTCGTGTTTTTCTTTGGAGTGTAGCGAGTATTCATTTTTGTTATCGCAGGGCAGCGAGTGTTGATTCTTCTTCCGGATCACGAAAATCGTTGCTTCTTTTCTTATGAGCCATTAATTTGCTTACAATTTAAAGGATCAAGGCTGTAACATTTCTCGAAAATAGTATCAGTTTGAATGTTTACTATATACTGATGAATAAGCAGAAGTGTGTATACTCATGTTTCTAGTACATACTAGAGAAATAAGCTTAATAAAATCATTTCCATCATGAAAAGTTACGTTTGAACAAAATAGAAGCCCAAAATGTATAAAAAATCGGTCAGCCTTCCTTGACATGTGTGCTACGTTATAACCATATTGTATACAAGTGATACTTTTATCATTTACTCACCTGTGTAGGAAGGATCCTAAAAAGTCCTTTAAATGTACGCATGTACTATTCAAAAAAGTATACTCCAAATCTATCAGAATTTTCTGGGTACTGGAGCTCAGTATACGCAACTTCCAAGATGTAAAAATGTAGTGGAGTATATTAGATTTATAAAATACTGGCGATAAATTATTAGCAAAGGTGCAGGCATTCAAAAAGTATTACTTTTGCAAGAATAACATTGTTTGCCATTTTCAAAGTGATGGTGATCATTCCTGACGACTAAAAATTGCTCAAGACATCAATCTATCGTACTTTTTTGTAAAAACAACAACTTATAGGGAAGAAACCTCTTCATATGTGCCTTTACCTCTCTTTTAGGTTATGCTCCCTTATAACATTTGAAGAGTTCTAAGGTAGAAATCATACTACTAACTTTAAAAGTAAACCCTGAAATTTTTAGCCTGAGCTCTGGCAATATTTCCTAGGTGCTGGGCAAGCGATGCAAATGCTTGTCTTATGCGATCTTAGATTTCACTACATAAATCGGCATATAACCTTCTTTGGATCACGAATAATTTAATTTGTTTGGGTACATAATTTTTTATCCCTTGTTTCCGACTTATTTATTACATGTCTGTTAATTCATATCCATATGCATATTTATATAAATATTTATATATAGTAGTGGGGATTTTCCACACTGTGCGCTTCGGGCACCAGCCCCGCCGCTCTGGCCTCGATGACGACTTTTAGTAAAGCACGTGATTAAAATAAGATTTGATTGATAAGCATTTCTTTCACATGAACTAATTACTAATTCATTTAAATCAGCACTCTTTTTAAACATTCTTAACAGGTAAAAGAATACAAGACAGAATATCAAGAAAATATACCATGGCTCAACTTATTAAAACAATATTTTGAAAAAGGCTCTCCACCACTGGTCCGAATTTCTTATATAAGTAGAGTAATTGTTTAACATGCTTTAAGTTTAAACTATGGGAACTTTTTTAAGTTGGAATCAAATTATAATATGAAATTTTGCAAGGTTGCGTAAGTAAATATTCTTCATTGAAAATTCTTTTCAAATAGGTATCCCCTTAACTTTTTGCTTGATTTTGAGTATTTAAAGCTCGTTTAACTCCAGAAATGATTTTAAATAAATTAACAAAAGAATGTTTTGTAAAATAATTAACGTGTGATCAGTTATGTGCAAAAGTTTGTAAGAGAATAAAAGTTAGAAGTAAACACTGGCCGGTAACTCGTTTCTAGGGCATCAAATCGCAAATTATCAATGAACAATAGCAAACAGGGCCATTTAACGATTTAGAAAAAAAAAATACAAGAATATACTGCATTGTATCTATTATAACTTTATTTCTCGCGGAAAATAGGAATATTCTTGTATGTACTCGTAAACATCAGACAAGGTAAAAAAGCTCTACAAAAAAAAAAGAATTACCTACTAGACGTGATCTGTGCAATTACATGTAATTAATCTGTTATAAATGTAATCCAATATCTAATTTTACCAATGACGTCAAATTTTATTTTGAATCTTAAAAATAAGGTCAAAAATCCAATGACTTACCAAAAAAAGATAAAAAATCCCATAAGAATAAGTTTATGGATCTCAATGAAGTTGACCACACTGGTAACAAATCTCGTATCTCAACTAACCTCTTACGCATAGGTTTTTCTGAACCTCAAAAAATTGGCGTAAAATTACGAAATTCACACAAAAAAATTTATCCGTGATATCTGACCTACGTTCTTATATGTATTTGACTACGTTGAAACCGATTACAACATCTAAACTGACACATGTCATCAAGTTTCCTTATATACTTTCAAAAAAAAAGCTAAAAATGACAAAACTGTACAAAAACAATAAAAGAAGACTGACCTCTTTATTCTAATGCCTTATGTCATTAGCCACGCTAAATATTTATCTAGAGTTTGTTCCGCTCAATCACGGCAATATTATTTTATATCCATATCAAGCAAGTAAAAAAAGAAAATTATATTAGTACGTACGATAATAGCTATGTGCAATATTTTGTTTTATTTATTATTAAACTTTATATTTATTTAATGACTATTTTACAGATTTATGACAGAAAACAAAATTTTTTGATGTATTTTGTCAACATAGTACCTAACATTTTAGTATGATAAAGTTTAACCTAATTTTAGTCATACAGCTGCCTTTATTCTGCCATACCAAGGACTAGCAATGTTAGCGCAGCAGGTTTTTGTTCAATTTAGGGTGCTTGTTTTAAGTGAGCCCTCTTGCATCTACCTTTTGTGGTGCATGTTTTGCGTGAGCCCCCTTGCCTTCACGGTACGGGTTGCTTCTATTACATAAGACCCTCCGACCTCTGACGTTTTAGGGTGCTTGTTTCACGTGAGTACCTGTGCTTCTAAGGTATTGCAGAGGTACCAGTTAGGAGTGCTACTTATTTTTCGTCTCTAGTCCGTTACTGGTAATTTTTTTCTTTAGGCGTCCTACAGAGTAAACGCCACTTGCTACATCTGCTATTGGCTTAGCCATCTCTTTGAAAGTTTAATCTGTAGTCAGACATCATAAAAAATCTTCTCATTTTTAAATTTGGCCTCTCCATCTTCTTTATATTCTGATTACCTAAGAAAATAGCCTTATTTTGAAAAAAAATTTCACCGTTCCCTAACAATGTATTAAGAGTAAGGCAGAAATTTTTTTTTCTTTGTCTATGCAGAAGGAAGTATGGAACGTGCAAATCTGAATACGTAAAATAGTATAATATTTCATTGTGTAAAATTTGTTGATAAGCTATAGATGTTTAGTCTCGATCTTTCGTTCGCTAAAATAGATTTAAAAAAGATTATTTAAAACAACAATAACTCAAGAGGATGTTTGTAAGTTCATCATTGGTATTCAAAAAAATAAGGAAATTTTTGATCTTATTTTGTAGTTTTTAAGATCAATATATGGGACGAGCAACGTCAAGTGGACACCCCCACCCCTTGTTCATCATTAGTTAAGGATTTTTAAGAATCTTTTAGGCCTACAATGTAGCCAGTCCCTTCTAGTTAAGAACGTTTTGTGGCCTTTTTTGAAAATTTATTATAGCGGGCCATTATGGCAGCTAAAAGCAGTCTACCATACTTAATATTAACAGCTCTTTTGTTATAACATGAGTTTAAACTATGGCTAGGTTGTAAGATTGGCGCAATTTCTTGTATTCTAGATAACTTGATAGTATCTTGATCGTTCTAGTGATTATCATAGCTGTGCTCAATTTATACCCTAAAAAAAGTTGTTAAAAGTAGCTTTTCGTTGTATATGACCACGTGGATCATTAGATAGTGCAATGATTACGTAAAATTACTGTATTATCGATATGCGAATGTTAATATATGCTTTTAAATAAATTAAAATGCAGGATAATGCTGATAATCTACAGATATTCGTAAGAAGCAGTAGTTTATGGTTTATGACCGTAAATGGTTTTCAATAATGCAATTAATTTTAATTTTCAATGTTTTTTACACTCAAAAATATACGTTGAGGCGGTTTATAAAGCTGTTATGTACAATGACGTCCCTAACCTTAATAAAGATGTATCAAAATCAGTCATTTTTTTCATCTTGTGTAAAAAAGCTGACTTTCTTGTTATCAAGGTCGCTCATCATATTTAAAGACTATTTGGTAACATTAACTTCAATAAGTTGCTCCTTATCTTAAGAAAACTAAGCATCTTATGCTTCATTGTACGTTGTGTTTTTTAATAATATACTAAGTAACAGATCAAAATGACAGTGAGATCACCTTACTCATGTGTAATCCATCTGTTCACTTTATCCTTATTGGTTGTACGTTACCTTAAAAAGATTAAACTTAAATTTTAGTTTTTCACAATAGTTTATTCTTCTGGATAACTTTATTAATGTTTGATTTTTATTATTATCGATTGACTAACGATAATGCAAACCATTGACCGATGCTGCACCACATTGTATCAAAACTCTATGTTGTTAAAGGCTATAGTCGATCGAGCATTATTGTTTTACATAAATCACAAGCCACGATCTTTCATCATGAAATAATATATATTTTGAGATATTATTACAGACATTTTATAAACTTGTTAATGATTTTTTATTGCTTAACACAATCATAGTTAAGATAATTTTAAATCTAGTAATGTATATTTAAAATTCTTCCGACCAAGTCTATTAAAACATGTGTCATTGATTTTATTTTACGAATTCAGAAAACAATATTGTATATTAATTTATGGCTTCTCTTTTAGTGGTACAATTTATAAGCATATTTCAAAGTATTACGAGTATACAAGTCCATTTATACAATTTTTGATCTTGATTATATTATTTATAACATCTTAAAATATGTTGAATAATCAAGTTTCTAGGTATTTTGGTATAAAGCCTACAAGCTGCAATCAAACTACGAATCAGTTTTGTAATTTGTAGCATTTTGTGCGTAGTTAAATAGAGTGACTTAGGAATTTATACATGTATAGTACTGATTGCTTTGAAACTTTGATAAAATGCTTTAAATTATAACTTTTTTTTTACGACTAGTTATAGAAGCATTTCCAAAAAAAATGCGTGGTACTTGCGGTGCTAGAGTAAATATTTTTTAATATGATTTTTAAATTGGTTATGCTCTTTTTGGTTGTGCTACAAAAACTGTATGGATTTAAATGTACTCTTTGCATACTTAAAAAGAGCTTATAAAGTTAAAATCGCATCACACAGCTTAGAGAGTAGACTAGCTCGTGTTGCTTTACGATTCAAAATAGGACCCACACCGCCACCTTTCCTATGGAACTAAAAACACCAGTGAAATAAATACCGTTCAGCTACAATACCAACATCTTTCTTATGATAAACAAGATTGATTATTTGGTACCTATTCTTATAATGCTTTTTGGCAGTAGCTCTCACGTAAATAAGCTTTTTCACTTTAGGTCACATTTTTTTTGTTTCTGATATTAACTGTGGCATAAAATAAGCCGCAAAAGCATCATGATTAGTACTGTTAGGTACAAATAGAAAGCTCTTATATTGAATAGTTGCCTTACTTTTACAGTACGAAGAACTGGCATTTTATGAGTTTCCATTAGGTTTTATTCATCTTTCTGTGTCAGTAATCGTATTCCCGGCATGATCGGCAGAATCTTGTGATCATTTTATCATTTATATTCCACGTATTGGCTTCGAAAAAATCGTTTTCATAGGAGATATACTTATCAAAGATGACAGTGTAATGTTATGCCAAAACAAAATGCACAAAAAAATGTATGTATTGAACACTAGAAATAAAAAAAAGTTATCTTTACCTGGAAACTAATACCTATTCGCCAAATAGCTGG
Source organism: Copidosoma aretas (assembly GCA_030522625.1). Lineage (NCBI taxonomy): Eukaryota > Metazoa > Arthropoda > Insecta > Hymenoptera > Encyrtidae > Copidosoma > Copidosoma aretas. The sequence continues at coordinate 32,345 of JAPYYV010004070.1, forward strand.
AAAATAAGAAACGCAAATAACCGCTCTTTTCTGCTTGTAAAGACGATCAAACCTCTTCACACATTATGTCTAATTACGTTTACACGAATGCTGTTGACGTATTTTATTTTCATTTGGCATGATCTGAACGATTGAACTGTAATCTTAAACAGTTACTTAGTGCATTATTTCAAAACATAAGGTATGGTAAAGCACAAGATACTAAGCTTTCTTAATATGAGGAGGGACTTATTGCAGTTAAAGTTAACACATAGTCAAGAAACATGTTGCAATTTAGCTAAATTAATAGCATAAATAGACATTCAAACATTGAATATACAGTAAATTTATATAATTATTATATAATTCTATGATATAAGTAGTCATAAAACACGATAAACAGATTATGTTCAACTTTTTTTAAGTTATTAATCATTTACAGCTTTTAAAATGAATACAATAATAAACATAGTATGTAGTAATCTAAGATACAAAAAATTACGCAAATTCTACATCTTAGCCATAGTTAACACAATATATAAAAATACGGCTATTTTTTAGAAAGATAGACTGCTTGAAGCCGCTATATTGCTCCGCTATGATAAATTTTCAAGAAAGGCCACAAGGCATTTTAAACTGAATGTGATAAGCAACATTTTATGCCTAAGCAGTTCTTGAAAATCCTCAATTCATTATGAACAGGAGATAGTGTCTTGTTGACATAGACCGTTCCATAAATATATATATATATCTACCTATATTATAAAGATTTTTTTTTTATAAAACAAAAAATGTGTAAAACCCATCCCCCCACGCTCCTTCAGCCCCTCACGTGATTTCAATGACCACCCTGCCAACATCCCCCGCACAAGATAAGGTAAAATTCTCTTGATTTTTCCGTGATTTCAAGTAATTTGAATTTTTTTATCTCCCCTCCCCCCACTGCCCCCCTATGAATGGTTAGAATATTTTTTAGGAATATTATTATAATTTTACAA
>JAPYYV010004071.1:0-25042 GCA_030522625.1 Copidosoma aretas
AACATATCTTATAAAACTGTCAACAAGCTACTAAATTTTTCAAAGGGAACAAGTTTATTGACGATAAATACAGAAACGTCTCAAAGACTTATGTAAAAAAGTTACCTAACGTCGACAATTGCCTGACAATAGTCTTATCTTTCAAAGTTTTTGCAAATCAAATAAAAAAAAAAAAATGTGTATGTGCACAACCTGAGAGGTTCCTTTCTTTTGACTCATATTAAATTTTTTTTTATTTTTGTGACAGAATTTCACGGTTTACGGTGTTTTTTTTAGGTTAGGTAATGTTCTGACAATGTTTTTATTAATTTTCTTCTATAACGCATTAACATACCTTTATTTTTCAAAAAAAATCATCGGTCTAGCTATTTTTATTTGTAAGATATTAGATTTATATGCAAAAAATCGGAATTTACTACTTTAAGCCATCTTTAAGGTTAGGTTGACATTTATATGGTCTTAGATTATCATTAAAGTGGGTATGTAGTCTTATGAATGCCATTTTATGCTTTTTTGCATAGTTTACCGTGATAATTTTATTATATTAAACATTTTTTTATTTTTATGACAGAATTTCACGGTTTACAGTGTTTTTTTTAGGTAAGGTAAAGTTCTGACAATGTTCTCTATAATTTTCCTCTATAGCGCATTAACATACCTTTATTTTCCAAAAAAAATTATCGGTCTAGCTATTTTTGTTCGAGAGATATTAGGTTTGTATAAAAAAATATCGGAATATACTACTTTAAGCCATCATTGAGGTTAGGTTGACATTTATATGGTCTTAGATTATCATCAAAGTGAGTATTTAGTCTTATGCATGCCATTTTATGCTTTTTAGCACAGTTTACCATGGTAATTTAATTACATTAAAATTTTTTTTATTTTTATGACAGAATTTCACGGTTTACAGTGTTTTTTTTAGGTTAGGTAAAGTTCTGACAATGTTTTCCATAATTTTCTTCTATAACGCCTTAACATACCTTTATTTTTTAAATAAAATCATCGGTCTAGCTATTTTCGTTCGAGAGATATTAGGTTTTGATAAAAAACAAGTCGGAATTTCCCACTGTGCGTCGGCACCCTCGACGACGCTGACTTCTCTGGCTGCTAGCTTGTGCCTTTGTGTATGTATGTGTGCTGTGATGTGTTATATTCTTCGCGTTGTTTGTGTAATTTCACACTTGTTTTTCCACTTCCTGAGAGGGCCGCTGCTCTCTTTACATTTTCTTACTTATTGCTCCGCTCTTTCGTACTTTTCTCATGCGTATTTTGTGTATGACATATTTCGTTTATGTTTGCGCTCTTCCCTCTTCATGATAATCATTCCAATAACTGTACGCTTGGAACTACCTTACATTCAAATTACATCCTTTACAATTTTTTGCTCTTATAGTTATTATTGATGCTTCATTTTTATTATTATAATCTATGTTACATTTACGTCTAGTATATTTTTTTTGAACTAGTGATTCTTGGTATTATAATTTCAACTTTGCTTATCATCCTACTCATTAACAAATTTTTCTCTTTTTTTTTATTTAGGCAGGGTGATAAGATACATATGAACTAGTTATTTAACGACGATACCTATAGCTATGTATGTACATATGTATACTGAAGAATGAAAATTTTTTTTTTTTGCATTCAGAGCAGAAGGACATTCTTATAATTTGTGGTCAAAATGAGATTCTTTCCCAACTTCGTCCCATGGAGTGGCCCCACGGACGCAGTCCAGCGGCTCCTGGGGCTCGTATTTGTTGTTTGTTTCTGCTGGCCGGATTCTTTGCACTTTAATTATTATTGGTGGATGCACCGTAGAGCTCGTTGTATTTCCGTTCCCTGCAGTGTTCCTGTTTTATCTACCTGTGAACAGTCGGGCTAAGTTTAATATTAACGAGGCCCCCTATTATAGGATTTCTAATGATCCCGCTGTCGTCCCTAGCACTATTTCTACCGCCATCCACGCGTACTCCGTCCAGCCGGAAATTTCCTCTTTAGTTTGTAATACTTTACGTACTCGTTGGATCACGTCTGCTAGTTTTACGTCTGCCTTTAATATATCCTAGGGCATGTGTTTCTGGCTACTAAGCTCCTGCAATCCGTCCCTCTTTATTACTGTCTCTACTAGTTCCTGTAACCTATCTGCCTTTACTCTTTTTATGCCTTGAATTATTTTCTTTCAGTTCAGACTCGAGCCCCCGAGGTTGCCTACTTGACTCTCGCCCTTCTCTTGTCCCGGGTCTAGTCTTGTCTCCGATGTTTGGACTGTGAAGTCTCTTGCCAGGTCCATAACTCCTACGTCTGATATTTTTAGCGTTTTGTGTTTAGTATGGTCGCACTGCACTTTTTCCTCCCTGCGTTCTGAATGCATGTCGGCTTTTTGTGTGAAGCTATGTCTAATATGTGCCTTTTCATTCTGCCAATATTATTTGACATTCTCCTGGCTTCTTCACAGTTTCTACTAATATAATTCGTACCTACAAGGGTGATCCTCCTTGACCTCTTGTGTTGGCTCTACTTGTGTGCATACACTTACTTTTTCCAGCTTGTTGCACTGTCCTACTGCTTCCCGTGATATTGATTACCACGTCCGTGGTATTAAACTCCTCCTGCTCCACCAGTTATGGTGATACTCTAAGGATGTCAAAATTTTTTCTTGTTACCAGCGGTATCTCGATGTAATATATAAGTTTCTTGTTAAGTGCCACAATTGCTATTTCTGTTATTTCCTAAATCTCTTCTGCTGTCGTTTTATCCTTCCCCGGGAACCTTAGGTCCGGTCTGATCTGTTCCGCTAACATTTCTGCCTCTGATATCGCCTATAGCACTGCTTCCGGTAGGTGTGATATGCCCCGGCTTGCTAAATATATTATATCCGTTGCTGTATCAAATTTAGTAATACTTTTTCTAGTCAATTGTTTCAATTATTTTATAATTCCTAATATTCTATAGTGCCCACTTATGAAATCTGCGTATATTGTTAACCCTTTTTTTTAACTATTTTCCCCGCTTTGTCTTTAAACCTATGTATCTCTTGGAGATCATGCTCACGATCGCCGAACGCTGCGACTCTTATTTGCTACTTTAGGTATTTTGTTGTGTCGGTCGTGTTCGTCAATTTTGATTCCGCCAACTATCTTTTCCTTGTCCGTCTCTGTTATTTGCCATTGAAGTTTTTGCACCGTTGCGATTTGGCTATCGACATGCTGGCCTACCACTGCCCTGTACGCCGTTCTCGCTCTTTCTCGTGCCCCTGGAACCTTGCGAGTGGTTTGGCCTACCTGCGCTTCGCACTTGCCTTCTTTTCTTTTCATCACTCTGCATTTCCACCTTACTTGCTGGCTTGCCTTTAAAAACGCGTTTGTCTCTCTGACCAAACGATCCATATCCACGTACCACATTATTCTTTACGCTGACGCAATCGGTTGGACCAGACCTACATTTTCTACTACTATCCCCGGGTTTTCTTCGATACGTTCTAGTTTTCCTGATTATTCTCTCGCCGGTGTGGCTCTTCCTCTGTTCATTGTAATACGTTTATATTCGTTTGTTTCTATTCCCAATACCTATTTCTAATTGTTCTCCCTGTTTCAGGTACAGGGCCCGTTCAACAGGCTCTACGAGGTTAAGGATCGACCCGTCGCTGTTAAAAGCGTGGACCCGATCATGACATACGAGACGTGCCTGGAGCAGCTCCTGGGCCTTCGGTTAGTAGAAGGGGCCTGTAGGGTCCGAGGGGGAGAGGTAGGATAAGGGAAAGTCATTGTGCCTGCTGCCCGGGTGCCAGTGCTTACCCCAGAAAAAAAGTCATATGCGAGAAAAAACTGAGAGAAAAAAATAAAAATTTTAAATGCAATAAGCAAATAATACATGAAGATAAAGTTACCATTAAACTGATGCTCTCTGCTTTTTCTATACCTCACCTCCATACTACTCTAATACTAGTAAATTTTTTTTTTTTTTTGTATCAAAGACAATTGAACAAATAACTAGAACTCATTACAAACATCGATACACGTAATATAACTAACTTGTATATACTACATACAATAACTGTTTATAAAATCGGATAAAATTATTTTGTCTTAATAATCCTAATAGTGCCTGCAGGACAGAACATAACAAAATCTTTGTCTGCGTCATATAACGATTCTTTTTGCTTGTTGAAACCATGAAATGTGAAACCATAAACTTTGTATTCACATCTTATAGGGTACCGTGCGCGCTACTTATACTTATGTGCTTCTCATACCTACTTTTGCTGAGAATATTTCCCATAAAATTATTGCTTTTACGGTAGTCCGGGGGCCGCGAAAGACCACTGACGAAGCAGTGTATTTGTGTAATATATTTATGTAGTTTCTAACCCGTTCATTATTGTGCATACGGCAATCTACCCTAGCTTCGGCCTACTTTCGCGGCACGTCCAAAGGCCGTGGAAAAATGTATCAGCCAGAAATCGACTTCAATCAATGCTTGAGTTTATGCGCGACGCTAAGTGAAAACTGTATAAGCCTGATTCCGAGAGTCTTATTCTCTCTAAGCATATGCCCGTTTTTCTCTTTAAATTATACGCTTTATCCTGTCCACCGTCGGGTCAGTCTGCTCTCTCTGCCCCCCTCTGTTTTCTTTTCGTCTCTTTTTCTCACTCTGATTTTTAGAGTCTTTGCCTTGTGCCTTTAAGACGCATGATTTTTTTAATTTGTTCACATAAGTCACCCTTATTTCTTCTACTCGCTGTAGTTTAATATTTTTCTTGGCACAGTCAATCCCTGTTATTTTGTACGGCCCTTCGTATTGCAGGTCGTTTCAACCATTAGATGGTTCTTTAAGGACAAACACTTACTCTTCTTCCATGAAGAACTTAGTATTTAATTTTTTATCATAATAGTATTTTAAACGGAATTTAGCTTGCACATGTTTGATGGCTGCTATCGTACAGTAGCTATACTTATAGCGTGGCACAAACTATACACCGGAGATTATGTACATCAGGTGTACGGTTTCTTTATATCTCTTGTACTGACTGGTATAGCTGACGCACCGGACATGCAGAATAGGCACTGTACCTTCTATGGCATACTGACTGAACCGAATCTCTCTCAGTGTTGACGTTCAAAGCTCGATAGTATGCAAGCTCTCTGTCCGAAAAGTAGTTCGTCGGGCGTATATCCTACACTCTCATGCTCTGACGTATTATATGCAAGGGCACATAGGGGTAAAAGATCTGTCCATTTGTCGATTTTGTCGATATACGCCTTTAGATATTGACAGAATACGTGGTGCATCCACTCAGTAGCACCGTTGCTTTGAGAGTGAAATGATGTACTTCCCATTTAGTCAATCTTAATCAATCTAGTAAACTCTTCCATTGATTTGTTCATAAAGTGTATTCCTCTGTCTGATAGTAGTTTCTTTGGTGCAGCGAAGTATGCTATAAATTTGTACGTAAGTGCTCTGATTGTTTCCTTGGCCATTGCTCTCTGTATCGGGGCAAGTCCGATATAGTTCGTCAACCGGCCTTGAATAGATAGTATATGAGTTCTTCCATAGCCCGAGGGTATATTCACACGTCCATAAAAATCGATAGATATTTTTTTGAAGGACCTACTCCAAGTGTCTGTGATTAACATGGCCTGTCTCGTTTTTACCCGTACGAGTGTCTTGGTTTGATAAGATTGACAGCCAAGCACAAATTTCCTTACGCATGGTCGCATATTTCTCCAGTAAAAATCTTGTGTGATCCTATTGCAAGTCTTCTTTATGCCTCTGTGTCCACCAACTGCAGACTTGTGGTACTCTTGTATGACTTTGTATCGGTTGTCAGCCGGCGGTACTATGAGTATATTTGTGTATAGTTCAGCTGCTACTCTGAGGTCTTCAAACATTTCTTCGATTTGCTCCACCAAGTTTTGCCACTAATTTGAGTTTAAAATCGGTAGGTATCTTACTCTTCTTTGGTTTTTATTCTATTTACCACAATTAGCGCTTTCAGAGACACTAAACATTTTTTAATATCAGATTCCGGTGTGGTGTCGTCAACGTGTTTTTTACGAACATACGTATTACGTGTACCTTCCTGACTTTCGATAACATTGCGTTTCCGACCACTTTAGTCTTGTTGTTGAAGGCTATCGGGTTTATATAGCCACGGTCATGAAGTGCATCAATGGTCTCGGCATCAGGGACACTATCCGTTATTCAGCAAAAAATTAAATTATCCAAATACATGAATCGATGGTCCTCAACTTTTTTGAACTTATTGGAGTGGTGGTGAGTCCTCATTTTCCCTTGATGCCCATGGAGGTAGTTCCTGACGAAGCCTTGTTCTACACAATCTGTATTTCGCTAGAGCGCTCGAATTTAACATTTCCTTACTATTATTGTTCTTTTCTTCGCTGTATGATTCTACGAGAGCCTTGTTTAGGTCATTGCCTCGTTCTCTGTCACTCTCTGGCGATGAATCGGACGAGCCCTGTGGGTTGTGTGATGATGGAGGCCCCCGTGACGATGGCGGTTGGGGTTCAGGTGTAGGTAAACTTCGTTTCTCAGGGGTTTTCTCCCCATTGCTTTCCGATGACGACGGATCAGACGCCTTTTTAGAGTCCGGCAGTGGTGGAGGTTTAGGTCGGGGGAGTGATTGCTTCTCCTGTACTTTTACTGCAGTCTCCTCAGCGTCGTCGGTATTCCTTTTTATTCCTCTATGGACTCTAATTTCGCCCTCTGAATCCTCTTTAATTTCAGTGTTCGATTGATGATGATTATTTGCGTTGTACTCGTATTTAGAACTGCTGCTACCATCAGTATCATCCCCTTTTCCATGATCATGCTGATTTTCTTCACCGTTTGACTCCTTGATTGGTGGTAAGATTTTATGTATGTCTTCCTAAAGTAGAGCTTCGTTGTGTTCAATATCGAGATATATATGTTTTAATTGTTTACCCTCTGCCTAAATAAAATTTTGATAAAGCTTTTTTTTGGGCTTTATTTGAGAGTGTACACATACGTTTTCTTTGTATTCTTGAGAAAACACAAAAGAGCATTTCCCGTCGCCGAATTTGCGACTGTCACTCAAAATTTCTTTAATCCATTCCAGATCGCTACATTTTTTTACATATCTTGACTTGAGGAGAACTTCTTTTAGTTCATCTGTAGATACCGACAACCCATACAACAGAATAAGGCAGTGAAATAAACAGCTCCCGTCGCGAGGTACATTGGTCTATATAAGCTTTTTGTGTGGCTCTGCGCAATAATGTCCGCACATCCGAGTACTTTAGTCTTTCTCTTCGTTCATCTCAATCAGTGCTGAACTGTTATCTGATGACCTCTATTCATTTTGCTTCTTGTGATGCACTTTAAAGTATGAACGGTGTACTCGTGGCCTTTATATCTTTTTGCATATTTTTCTCTTTGCGCAAATATGCTAGCTTGTCGTCCGTTGGCACCTATAAAATTATAATGTCTGACTTACCCACATCAGATTTTAGCTCTATATTATCTTTTGTGATATTCTTACGAGGATGGCCCCGCTTACATGTTGTTTTTGTTTATCTAGCTAATATTTCGGTTGCATCGAAGTTTTTTTCCGATTCGAAGTTGGCCTTGCCATTTGCCTGTCCATCGATGCTTGTATCTGATTTTTCCTCATTGGGCTCGTCATAGTATTGTTTCTTCTGTTATTCTTTATTGTCCTAATTTTCTGACTCCGAGCACAGAATATTTATTTTCTTGCGACTTCCTTAAATCCTTTCCCGTCCTGTCCATTCCGTCATGTTCCCTAATAACCGTCATGTCAATGCTAATACGCTCACTCCGAGTGCTGCATTCCAACTCCTATCCATTAAATTCGTAGGGCGAGGAGGGGCCTTACTATTTCCTATCCTATTAAATCCTTTTTCTATGAGTCACGCGTACCTTAAATACACGCGCTGGCGGTCCGTCGCTATCGGCAAGTCCTTTTTTCTCTTGCTCGTCCGCTAGTTAATACAATTCTTGACGTGACCATTCGGTGTTTACTGCCCCTTCTCCCAGTACTGGATTGCGGGAGAGAGCGTATGTCACTCTGTCGGATGCGCCCGGGCGATATACTACGTCGAACTCGTAGCCTCTTAACTCTGCCTTTAGCCTATCAAATCGAATGTCGGGTTTTTCGTATGTATGTGTAGTGTTTTAATGGTTCACGGTCTGTAATGACCGTGAATTTACGCCCATGCAGATATGGTCTGAACAGCTCTTTTGCAAAAACGATCGCTAGCAGTTCTTGGTCGTAGGTGGGATAGCGCTACTATCCCGTAAACAACGTGAGGCATACTCGCACGGTTCGTCTTTTTTAAGCTCGCCTTGACTCAGTATTGTGCCTATTGCGTAATTTGACGCATCAGTTGTTACAATAAATGGCTCATCTAAGTTAGGTGCTGCAAGAACAGGCTCACTACATTATGCATTCACGAGTGTCTTAAAGGCTTGCTCTTGCTGCTCTTCCCATTTGAACTCTGTTCCTTTTTTTAAGAGTTTGGGCAATTTTCGCATAACCTTGGATAAGTCTCATGTAATACGAGACAATTTCAAGAAATCGTTTTACTATTTTTGCATTTGCTGGTTTTGGGTATTTTCTTGCGGCCTCTATTTTCTTCGGGTCCGTTTTTATTTTTCCCTCACCGACAATGGGTCCCAGAACTTTTGCCTCACATTTTGAAAATCGGCATTTTTTTGGCTCTGTAGTCAAATTAGCCTTGGCAAGTCATTTTAGAAGTCTTATAAGGCGTCTTTCGTGCTCCTAGAAATTTGAAGCCAATACCATTATATCGTCCAAATAAACCTTAATTTCGTATCCTTGCAAGCTTGCTAAGGCGAGATCCATCGCTCTCAAAGATGTGTTTAGGGAGTCCGTGCTCCCCATCGGCATTCTTTTATATTGGTAGTGTCCATCTCGTCCTTAAAAAGCCGTCTTTTGTGCGTCATCCTCGTGAATTCCTATTTGAAAAAATCCTTGCTTTAAATCCACGACTGTGATACAACGCGCTGATGCCAAATACTTGAGTACATCACTCTGGAACGGCAAAGGATGGCGACTTACAATGGTGATTTCATTCAGCAGTCTACAGTCGGTGACTACTGGCCAACGCTTCTTGCCGTATGGCCCTGCTTTTTTGGGCACTATGCACATGTTCGAATTATATGGCGATTTTGATGGCTTGACGATATCCGGCTTGGGTAAATTTCCTACTTCTATCTCCATCCCTTAGCGCTGGCGGGTACCTATAGTGTTTCGCCGTAACATGCTTATTCGTCGTAGTCGTGATACGATGCTTTAAAATATTAGTGGCTTTTAGCGGCTCTCCGTTCACACCTAATACAAACGGATTATATTTTATAAGTTTTTGGACGTGTAATATTTCTTTCTCGCTACAGCTTGAAATGTCAATAAGTTGCATTATTTGATCAACTCTTTCATTTCTTGCCTTGTCCGACGTAGTGCTGCAAATTTTTGCTTCCCCATCAATAAAATGTTTGATATATTTCTCCGAGTCTTTTGCTATTTCACCTGTAATAAAGCTTGATTTTTCATTCTCCTGAAAGTCCGCCTTAAAAAGTCATATCATTGTCTCGTTAACGCCCTGAGCGTCGTCACCTTTGACGATATATGAATCGGCCTCTCGCATTACTTTATATTCTAATAGTTCGACTTTAGATAACGGTATACTAACTGATTTATTAAGCGTGTTGATGCACTCCGCATAAATTTTACCCCCATTATTAGTAGCTACAAATTTTCCAAACAATATTTCCGCTTTCATTGTCTGGTGAGGAACCCAACCAACATTATTTATTATTTGCGCTTGTTTTCTTCATACGAGCATATATCACGAGCCTTTTTCTGGTTAGAACTTTAGGCTGTTTTGGCTTTAATCTTATTTTCGTGCCTCCTAATTGCAAAATATCAAAAAGGCCATATGCGACCTTTAAACGTTTTCAACATGTCCCATCCTATTATGCCTCCCGCATCTATCGGGAAGTCCCGTGGAACCACATGCAATGTACATACAAGGCTGCTGAGTAGTGTTTCTACTATATCTAACGTGCTACGCTTGTCGTGGGTAACTCCAACAATTTTAACTTGAGTCCTTTTATCACTGAAAGCATTCGGAAGGATACTGTCTTTCTTTATAATTGATATTTCAGCGCCTGTATCGGCGTTAAATTTTACTTTTCGATCTAGTAGTCTAGATCCTCTCCTGAATACCGAGGGGGAGTGATACCTGCTTAAAGTATGTTCATAGTTTTTCGAGAGAGTTCGTTTTACTATTCTTTTGCTCTCCTTTCATTCGAGGGCTGTTTAGAGGTGATTTTTTAGATCTCATAGTATCCGGGCACGTGGCTAGACTTTCGTTTGGCTTGATGTGACTCATTCCCAAATTATCCACGGGCTGTATCGGGTCTGTATTCGTTTCGTATAGTTCTCTTTGTTGTCCTTCTTTCTTGACAAGCCGCAACTTTTCTATACTAGCTGCGTTTGCTTCTTCGTTTACTGCTCCATGTCAGGTGCTTGGGGAGCATGCCCAGCATCTACTCAGTTTAAATACCCCGAAAGCTTGTCCACTCTCGTTTCCTGCGAATAATTTCTATGTTCTCTGTTTTTATTTTCGTGGTGCTGATTATACCTACCATATTTAATACCCTAGTTCGTATTATTATTTCTTCCGTTAAGATTATTATAGTTTTTACTTGCTCCGTTCGTCTGCTATTGTAATTACCCCCGTGTTCGTTCCGTGAGCGCTAATTTAGATAATTATTATTACTGCCATTATTTTTATTTCTATTTTTACTAGGGCATCTATTGCTGCTACGCTTGTATCTTTGTGGCTGCTGGTAGTTGTTATAGTTATTTTTATTGCAATCATTATAATTCTTATAATTTAAGTTTGCATTATTTTGCTATGTGCTGTAATGTTGTTCGTTACAAGTAGGCCGTCTTCCCCGCCCCTGAGGCCAATCTGTCGTACTGTTCTTCGGGTAATTTATCGGGATTTCTTATTCTTCCATTTTTCGCATCATTCCACAGCTTTTTACATCCGCTCGTGGAATACATGCATTACTCCTTGCAATATGAGCACCACTTGCCATTATCTCTCCCGCCCTATTCGTGTGCGTCGGTTCTACCGACAGGCCCGTCGCTGGTTGCTATAATGCCTATTCTTGGACCCCTGTTACCTCCAAAGCAGCTTTCTTGTGTGGCACACGTGCTAAATGACCTTGGTCTTGATTGATGTAGACTCAATTGGTCGTCCATGTTCATAGTTGCCTCGATGGCTTCTTACAATTTTGTAGTATTAAGACCAGCGACATTACAATTATATGGCACTTTAAGGCCGCATATGAATTGTTTAGTTGTCTCCCTATCCAAATTGTTCTTCAATGCTTTTTTTGCATCTGTGATAAATGCGCGCCTGAATTATGCGTCATCGTGATTCTATTATGCAACCGTCAAGCCCGACTAAAATACTGTGTAACCAACTCATTGTTCTGCTTGGTTAGTACTTTTGATTCCGCCAGCAACGTATCAGCGCCCCCCATGCTCCCGAATCGTTTCGATGATGCGAGCAGGAAATCGTCTACCGAATTAAATAGCGAGATTCAAGCGCAAAATTTATCTGCCGCTATACCTTTTAACTCTTTTAACTTGCCCCTTAGTGTACCCATGAAATACTTTTTATATTGCCACAGAACTGTTCTCCTTCCCGTTCTCACCATCTGCTTTAATAGTGGAAAATTTATTGGATCCCCGTTAAATATAGGAACGCCGCTGGTCGTGCTATTTACCTAGGCCACTGCATGGTGACGCGTGTTGAGGGCGTATGTGTTCTCAGCTTGTTGCTGGTTTACGACGGGATTCATAAAGTTGGTGTTTGGCTGGGTTGGGTTTTGCAGGTTATGTAGATGTTGCATGTGATAATATGTATCGTGCTCACGAAATTCGACCATCCCGTTGTTTGTGCTCCAAGAACAAATTGGTTTTCGAACCTATATCCGACCCGTTGTCGCTCTAGTGTCTCCCTAAAGTGCCCTGATGAAAATTGCTGCATATCCTGTGATGTTTGTTGTATAGTTCGTTGAGACGGTCTTTTCCCGATCGTGTTTTCAATTCTCACGTTTTCCTTTGCCCCATTTTCTGTCATATATTCTACATACCTTCACGCTGACTGATTTGTTATGTCCTCTCCCTGCCTTTTAAGGGGTCCCACATTCTCTTCCCTATCTGGACGCGTCATCAGGGGTCTTTTCTCTCCAATACTTTTTGTCTCAAGTCTTTTAAAAGTTTCATGATAAAAATACGCTATTTTTTATTCATTTTACCCCACACCTTGTTAGTTTCCGGGCTGTGCTTCAAAAGTATGGTCAGCATTTTTGACTCTGGCTTATATTCCGCGTCAGAGGGAATTATCTCGTCTCTATCAAACGATACGTTGTTTTTCGCCTCTTCGAAATTTTCCATTATCATTTCTTTTTTTTAACAATATCCGTGTCCCCCGTACATCTAATTCCTATGCCTGCCTAAACGTTGTATTAAAACTGACAGGGTACCGAACCTCTATTTTATCAGCCTAAATTAAGTTGGTGTTTCTATGTGGCAAAAACAATAAAAGTTAAATTTAACGACCGTTGAGCTAGTATACTCTACTAACGTGCAAATAACAACAAGGGAGCAGTAAAAAAATTCAGCTTTACGAATCTACCTAAGTGTTACTCTTATTGGTAACCCCTAAAATAGTGTAACTAAATCAAAAGAGGCTTACCTGGAGTTTCCTGTTACGACAATGATCGCCAGAAAAAGTTCCAACATCCTTGTGGGCTGCGTGACGTCTGTTGGTCGTGGTTATTTTTCCTCCGATAATGCTTATCTCCTAGTGGCGTTTCCTATGTGGTGTTCTCTGTCCTTGGTGGCCTTGCTCTGATGATTAATCTCTCTCTACTGTAGTCCTTATTCCTCGTGGCACGACACTATGTGTGTTTTCCGAAAATCAAGTAAAAGAATCTAACGACGGCGCCTATTGAAAATATAATCCCTTTATTTTATCTAACTTTATTCGCGATAGCCATCCCACTTCTGATACCAAAACTGTTACGTGGGATACGATGGCCTCGGGATGCTCACAAAATTATTATACAAGGACTCGGCTTTACTGCATTTATTAGTAAATCATGCGAGAGAAGAGTCGCACCGCAAGCGAACCTTCCGCTTCGTTGGTCTACACTAGACTACCCTTCTCGTTCCTTCCTAGCTGACTTTCTTCTCTCTCCCGCTACCACTCTATGGTAGCCCACGAGAGAGGGGGCCCATAGGTATATAGGTACGCTGTTGTACATGACAGCCCCATCAACAAACAACTTTTCAAGAAAATCAGATGCGTTTATATGGAAAGATACAAATATAAAAGCAGAGCCATCTCTAAAAACTTATGCCTATTGGCTAGAAAATTTTTCAACTATACAGCTTGGCTGCCCCTAGCAAATATGACGATCACACGATAAAGCAACACGTTTGTTTGATTCTGCCAAGCATTTTAAAAAAGCTTTCTCCTTAATTATAAAGTTTTTATCTTATTAAAATATTGTATTAAAGTATGGATCGGATAAATACAATAAACAATTTCACACAATTTCAGTACATTCTAAAGACAATCTTTATACGCATGAAACACCTTAAGAACCATTCAAATGAAAAAGAATTTACTATTCTTTATACACACATCAGTTTTATAAAAATCTTTTTTCTTTTCGTTGCAGATAAATAAGAATTATACTCTTATTGACCTGTTGTAACGTGGGACATCGGCCGAAGAAACCGCCGGCGCCGTCCCGACACCTTGTCACAAAACACACTCGTACGTTGCCTTACCTCGTCTCACTGAACTCTTCTCCTCCGGGAGGTCCACCCCAGACAGTTGATTCGGGAAAACCAACGGTTTCCGTAAATGTAACTGGAAAAGGAAAATAAAGGTGCAACTTTACACAATAATTCGACCCAAGCAATAAAATTTTATTGGGGCCTGGCGACGTTTATTGGCCGTAAATATAATTAAAAAGACCACCCGACTCAGAAAATTTGCGTAGCTAATTAAGAAAAATAATATAAGTGCCGGGCTTCTTGTGTGCACCGATGTATATATATATATATATATATATATATATATATATATATATATATATGTTTGCCGTATTGGGTGTCTCCTGGTAGTGTTTGGTTCCTTGGCTCGTCGGATGTACAGCTGTCCCGGCAACCACGCCTGTACCTGTCACCTACCTTTACACACCCCTCAGTCGACCTACTCTTTTTCTCTCTCGCTCTTCACTTACGGTACGACAATTTCACGGCCGCCTTGCCTGGCCTAACGACTCGATCTCCCGCTGGCGTGGCCCAGCAGGAATTCCCGCGTTTGGTGCCGCGCCCAAATACACCCAAGATTGCCACTGGCCACCCAACGGAAGAATCAACGCGCCTTCCAGCCTACCCTAACTCCTAACGAGGTCGTCCACACAGCGCTCCGACCGCACGCGTCCCTATTCTCCCGCGTCACCCTGCTGTAACCTGCACTGCAGCTCCATCACACTAAACACACACCCTCTTACGTGCACACCTTACTTTGTCATCTACTCTCCGCCGTGGACTATTTACCCCTGGTCAGCTTCATCTCTCTCTCGCTTGTTGTTGGTCGATCGCGGTTATCCCGGCCTGGTCCTCCTGGCGCGATTCCTCTTTCCGCTGCCCCCAGATTGGCCTTGTCCTCGGAGCTCGGTATCTCGTCCAGTGCAGCGAAATAGTGATGCGTCACCGTCAGACGAGCCCACTTAGCTATACCGATACCTCTGCGCTCTTCCCTGCAGTCTGCCTCCTGTGTCTGCTCCCGTTATCGCGCTGCCGTTCCTGCATTAGGCACTTTGTCGTCGTGTTTCCGTGCTCACATCGTCCGTACTCCTCTATACCCGAACCCGTCACTAGTCCGAACGAAAAAAAAACTCTCTCTCTCTCCCTTTCTCTTCTTACGAATGTTCTCCAACTTTATAGCTCTGCCTTGCTGCACATCTCCCAAGCTACTGCTTTCTATCTCTCGCTCCGTCCGTGGCTTATGCCCTCGAACCTATTTATACCGTTCTGCCTCCCCGCTCATAACGGCAGGCCCATACATCACTCGCAAAACCAAGCACACACATACCCATACAGGCAGGCACACCACAGGTATTTGGCTATGGCTGGTGCTGCACCTGCTTGACCGGCGCTGTTTGCGACCTCCATCTTTCTCTCTACCTCGTCAGCGGCACCAAAATCATATGGCACATAAATTTATCTTATATATGCGTTTATTTTCGTATGTTTGGTGACCGCCGATGATGCGGGACAAGGGCTTGTCGTGGCATGGTATCGCTAAAATACCACGGCACACTGTAAAAATTTAAAATCTAATTTCTTTTTTTTCAATAAAGAAAAATGGATAAAAATATAATTTCCGTAATAAATATTCTAAATTGTTTGTTCAGAACTTTTTCTGATTTTTATATGGTCATGAAAACTTCCACATCAAAACAAGATTACAGGTTGTTAAAAATGTTGCTAATCAGTGAAATTTTTTTTAAAGCTTCATTGTAGGTGATTATTTATTATGCCTACTATGCGATGAATAAAAAGAAATGTCTAAAAAATATGAAAAATATATTGTAGTATGTACGGAATAGAAGTCAAAATTTTAAGTTTCTCCAATTTATTTATTGTAAATTTTAGTTATTCTTCAAAATTCAAACAAAAAATACTTTGGCAACGAGAACAGCAATTTTAAATTAAACATTATTTTTTCGGGAAATATTGATTTAAGACATTATTATAAATTACAATAACAATCATATAAACAGAAATTAAAAACCATTACGGACAGAAAAGCGCAACAAAGAGAACACATGATCAGCTACGATACGAATGATACATTGAATTTTTTTTAACATTTTTTTGATACTATTCAAAATCTTTTAAAGAAGAATTTAAGCTTCGAAAAATATAAAAAGAATGAAAAAAAAAGTTTGTTTATGATTATCGATTGTATTGTGACGTACAGTATGGGGATGGCGACTGACAACTTTTGACCGATAATAGGGCACCAGGGAGGTAAGACTCCAGCCAATCAGAGCGCTCAAAATATCGCTGTATATAGGTATACATCAATGTTAACCGGGGGCTTGCCTCCCTGGTGCCATCTGAGCTGAGCTTGCTAGGTCGCTATCTCCATACATAGCATACTAATACGTACGTGCGCCACCACTTAAGATAGGGATGTATGACCAAAAGAGAGGTGAAGGGGAACTCTTGAGTCGGGGAGTAGAGAGTAGAGGAGAAAGAGTTAATTTGGGACTCTTGCGACTGGTGGATGTGCCTCTAAGTTACCGCGCTACCCTTGGCTCTTCCCTTGGTCATAAAGAATAATAAAAAGCAGTTAATAGTCCTTACTATGTACTTATTCCGCGTTCACCCAACCGACCACAAACCTACATAACAGGAAAATGTTGGTGTCAAAAGCAAAATTGGTTGAACACCGCACACAGCGTAGTACCCTGAGACAGAACGTGAGTGTAAGGACCTACAAAAATTTGTATAAACAAGTAAATAAAGAATTGAGGTCAGAAAAGTGAAGAAAAAAAAGACGACGCAAAGCCAAGCCAGCGAGAGACTTCCAGGACAACGGAGAGAAACAGCACAGCGGAGATCGGACTCCAACGCCTGTTACAAGAGTAAAAAAGGAGAAGTTAAAGGAGATCGATATTCACATCTACAGACAGATAAACATTTAACGATCCCTGGGAAAGTTAAGGTAATAGTCACTTTATTATATTTTTTTTTTCTCACATAAATGTCATAATTTCACAAAACTAATGATGAATATTAACGAAATATATGCATGTTAAAATTAGATGAATAAATAATAAGACGGGAGACTAGCGTGAGGTAATATGACGAAAAAACTCCTTTAAATACGAAAACAATATACAATAAGAACATAATGTATGAACTTACACCCTTTTTTTTCTCCGCTTAACCCTTAATAAATTAAAAGTAACGTGCGTAAGTAGGTGTTACTCACTTATACTATAACTACCCAATCGCGTAAGAAAAAAATTTATAAAGCAGAACATAATTATGTTCCCCCAACAACCACAATAATTATTAAAAATTTGGCAACCACTTGAAATTACACAAGTTTTAATTTAAAATTATATTTATACTTCAAAAAAAGAAAAAGAAATAATAATAGTAATAATAACATGCCGAATCAAAAAAAAAAAGAGAAGAATAAAAAGAAAATTCAAAACAAAAGTTATCGCATTATTGTCAAAACCATAAAATTAGAACTTTTATATGATACGTTAGGTAGAATAACAAAAGTGAATTCCGTCACCATCTGACACGACGAAAATATAACACGTCGACAATACTAATATACAACAAGTTTTGACAGACGGAGGACAAAATAATTAGGATAACATCAGAACACGACCCAGAATCGTGGAAGGAATGGCAAAAAGCTGACAAACAACATCAAATGTTTATAATGAAAATGATGAAAAAATTGACCCCCGATGTAGCGAGAGAAAAAATAACGTGCAGTCAAACTGGTCAGGACATCCCACAGCAAAGCGTGCATTTTACGACACACCCCGTCGCGAGTGAAATACTACCTAAAAGATCTACTACAGCCATACAGCCGGGATACGATCAAACGATCGATAGCATAGAAGCAAACACAGTGCTTGCTGACGCACAAAATCTATGGGACACTTACACTAAGTAACAATACCAGTCAAAGTAAGAACCACTATAATTCAAATAATTAAAAAAAAAAAAAACATAATTTCGTAGATACATTAAATTGAAGCTAGATGGATAATGACCATGCTGATATAAAAAATCAATTTAATATACCTACATATAATATAATAAATCAAATACAGACGCGCTCTTCACAGACTGTTTTATCTACATTAGGCCACTTAGCCAGCAATGTACAGATATTCGACGGTAAACCAGTCAAACTTCCTCTTTTCGAACAAGTGACGAGGACTGTAGTCTGGACAGTAGGGACACTTTATGAGAAATTCTTAATTATAACATTAACCAACAGGCTAAAAGGCAGAGCAGCCGAGTTCATACCACATCTAGCACAAGTTATGTCGATTAAGAAATATTTGAAAAACTGTACAACGGGTATGCGAGCATCAGTAATGCTGCCACACTTTTAACACAACTAAAAAGGATTACACAAGAAATAAGAGAGCATGTGGTATCTTACCGCAATCGTGATCAAGCGCTACATAATAGAATAACAAAACTTTATGACGCAAACCCGATTTATTCTCCTACACAAAAGTTTGCACTAAAAGACAGTGCCAAACAAAAAGAGATAAAACAATTTTTCCATAAACTACGGGCCCCATATAACTACAATGTAACATGCCTTCGTCCTAGAATCTTAGACGAAGCAGTAGTAGTTGCACTTAATATGGAAGGCGATTTCGCCCTACGCTACACTACTCCAAGAGAACGAAATACTTACATAGGCGTAATCCAAGTAAAACCACAAGACAAACAAATATTACCTGGCAATTATAACCAAATAAAAATACTGGATTCACCGGAATCGGGTGCAAACCGTAACTACGATTCAAACCTATACGAAGACGAATACGACAATCTTCCAATGCGACCACTAGTAAATACAGAAAATAAAAATACTTAAGATACTGAAAATTCTCAACTGCCTGGAGATAAAAAGAAAGAGCAGGACAAAAATTGCACGTATTGTAAGCACAAAAATCATAACACAAACGAGTGTCACACGTTAGTAAGAGACGCAGAAAGAAAAAATAAATCGTAACGAAATGCGAGAACACTATCGGTACAATCAGAACTACCAGAGAGGAGGTAGTTTTAAAAATGAGTAAAATAATAGCAATAGAAGCTTTAAAACATACCTGAAAAACTGGAAGAACCCTATTGATGACTAGGAAAAAAAAATAATTATAGCACTCCCTACGGTTATAATAGGAACAAGCAACATGGATGAATCTCCGAATAGCAAGATAATCTACACAACAATAACATGTACAATTATAATCATGATGATGGAAATTATGATGGTAGGAACTCTAGTTATAAAAATGGAGGGCCACCGCACAGTATAACTGACTCACGTAACGATAAAACGCATGACATGCAGTGAGCCACACCTCACGAATAATGTAGACGCAAGCGGAAAAGCAAAGCATGATATGATACGGCCGATGCATGACACGGGCAATATACAAAATAAACCGCTGGCGCAACTCAATAAAATACAGCCAACTGCGGGCGTATAAAATGATGATAATTATAATTATGCCGAAATTTCCATTGTTTCATAAAAAATTACGCAAAAGTAGCACAGCCAATATCGAAACTTTCACGAAATGGCACAGAATTTAGGTGGCAGGAACCTCAACAAGAAGACTTTGACATTTTCGTAAACGCTCTGTGCAGTGAGCTCGTACTCTTAGCGCTGGACATGAATAAACAATTTATAGATACAACGGATGCATCAGACTATGCGATAGGTGTAATATTACGTCAAGGAAAAATAAGTGAACATCACACTTGCGAATATGCATCCCGCAGCCTAAAAGGTAACGAACTTCGCTACCCAACGTACGACAAATAACTTCTTGCCATTTTCTATGCAAAGAAGCAATTTAGACCATACTCATATGAATAAAAACTTACAGTAGTTACCGACGAAGAGCCTCTAAAATATTTTCACACATCGAAAAAACCGGACCAGCGATTTACAAGACTAAAGGCATAACTACATGTCTAAAAATTCGACGTTGTCTATAGATCTGGGAGAATCAATAGAGCACCTCCGCATTGTCGCACAACCCGATACTAAAAAAAGGAGAAAAAAGCCCTAAATTACCGCCCAGGGAAATATACAAACTCGCAGAGGAACAGGAAAAAGCGGAATTTGGTGACACGAACGCTCCACCGGCGAGGGTAAACAAGATTCGCACACGACGGAAGAAAATCATAATAAGAAAGAACAGGAATAATCAAATAGAAATTTTCGATTAAGACAAGTCAGACAACAAGGTAAAAAAAATGAAACGCTGGAAAAATAAAAATTTAAGCGAATATACGCCAAGCAACGACAGTGACGTGGACTCGGAGTCGGAATGGCTATAAACAGAATCACAAAGAAAGAAAACACTAAAAGTAGGCAACCAACAAAAAAAAAGAGATGGAGCCCGTAAACTCTTAACATAAACTGCAAATAAAGAGGAGAAGAGGGGGATACGGCCAACTGCAGCAAGCGACAGTGACAAAAAAATTCAATCGCAAGGACAAATTAATGGAAAACTTGCATACATGTGAAAAGTGAAGAGTATGCAATAAGAAGTAAAACTTAAAAAACTAAATTTACATCGTAAGACTCGTAAACGCCAGCTAGATACACTTCATAGAAAACCCACAGAATTTTTTAATACACCCGAACTTGAAAGAAAGTCGAAGGAAATAAAAATAGCAAACTGCAACACACCAACTGGCGAAAAAGAGGTGCCAAGAGATGAACATGAGGCAATAACGTACTGGGGATGGCAACTAGTAAAGGCAAACTCAGCGGCGGAAGAAGAGGAGAAAGGGAGTGAGTAAAAGAAAACGGGGCCCAAGAGAAAATATGGGTAGGGATGAGTGAACCGAACAAGATCAATGAGAAAGCAAAACATAAACAGAGAAGACCATATACGCGAGATAAAGACGAAACTCCGAGCGAGGGAAGACAACAATCAGAGATGTCTAGTACACGTGCAGGTAAACCGGGTCGATTACAGACGAGTCGACTGGCATGGAGGGAACCGTATAACACTTTCACATACAACACGAAAAAAGACGCACATAATTCATCACAAGGCGTACAGACACGGGAAAACCCAAAGAAAGGCTCGGGTCTAAACGAAAAAATTGACGAGATGCTGGATGACTTAATTGATGATTTTTAAACAAAGGTTTGGCTGCGCATTAAATGCCAATATTTTAGGAGAGTGGTAAGAGCTAAAATTGATGCATGGGAAAGTGATAGTACCACAGATCGCAAAAAAAAATATCTAAAGAATACAGTCGATGACCCGCAGTCAACTTATCAGTCATATAAAGAGACGGACATAGGTGGCGAAGTTGCCTCAAATGCTGATGATAATACACCACGAACAGAAACAATAGAAAATCACAAACAAATAAGAAAATACACACTACAGAATTAATGTAATAGGAGAGATTTTAAGACTTAAAAATGCGAACTCTGCTGCACGGAGCCACACAAAAAATTTTTGCTAACGGGTGTCTTACACGACGGAAGTTGTCTTTTCCATTGTTTAATCCTTCTTAATGGCTTAACACTCTAAATGACAAAACTGAAAAGTGCCCTTCGTGAATCAAAATTGATACACGAAGGTAGAAACTCAGGGAAAACAGAAGACATCCTCCGAAGCGATAACGTCTTCGGCGAAGGGGAATGCGCTTTTATATAAGCCTTAGAGTATAATAAAAACATATGCATTTATTTTTAAGTGACTCCAAAAAAGATTGTTTGGATTGTTCATCAGAGTTTTATAGGAAATAAGAGCGAAAAATTCATACATGTATAATTTGAAAATCTACCAAGCCCTAAAAAAGAAAAACCATAATAAATAAAAGAGGCCTGGCTACAGTGGAAGCTCAGAAGCAGATCCAGAGAAGCACCCGTCAAGATGTAAAAAACTAGAAGAAAATTCGGATAATGAGAAAATTAACGAGGTAGAGGAGAATGAAAGAGATACCGAAGAAAGCGACATTGGGGAGAAAACACATAAGGAACGCAGGTTACCTGCTCCTCAACCGCCACTGCCACTGGAGCCTCCATCGGCATGCAACTTGCAGGGTTCGTAGAATAATAAGGCCTTCGTAGAATCGGGAAGCAAAGCAGAAACTGACATCAGAAATGACATATCGATTCAAGCGCTCTAGCGAAATACAGAGCATGCAGAATCACCACCATAGGCACCAAAGAAAAATGAGGAGTTGCCACCACTCAAAAAGTAAAAAAAGTTGCGGATCACCGATTTAGATATTTGGATGGTTCATCTTTTTGCTCAATAACAGATAGCGTCCCTGATACCGAGACCACTGACGCAATCTATGAACGTGGCTAAATAAACCAATTGATTTTAAACAATGAAACTCAAGAGGTTGGAAACGCAATGTTATCGAAAATTAGAAAATTACGCGTGATACCTATATACGTGAAAAAGCACTTTGACGATACTGCGTTGAAATCTGACAATAAAAAAAGGTTGAGTGTCTCCGAAAGCACTAGTTATGACGAAAAAAAAAAACTATATGAATAGTGAGAGACCTAGCAACTTTAAACATAAATCAGTGGCAATATTTAGTACAGCAAATTGAAGAAATTCTTAAAGATTTTTAAATAGCAGCTGTACTATATACGAATACACTTTTAGTACCGCTGGCCGATCAGCGATATAAGATCATTAAAAAATACCACGAATCCGCAGTTGGCGGACACAGAGGCATGAACAAAACTTACAATAGGATCGCACAAGATTTTTACTGCAGAAATATGCGACCAGACGTAAGGCAATTCGTACTTGGCTGTAAATCTTGTCGGACCAAGAAACTTATACGGGTAAAAAAATACAAGCAATGTTCATCACAGATACTCCGAGTTAGGCCCTTCGAAAAAATATCTGTTGATTTTTACGGACCTGTGAATAGACCCTTGGAACACGGAAACACCCATATAATGACAATTCAAGACTGGTCAGCAAAACATATCTACCTTGCTCCAGTACAGAAAGCAACAGCCAATAAGACAGTTAGAGCACTAACTGACAGATTCATAGCATGTTTCGGCGCACCGGAAAAATTATTATCGGACCGCGGAACCCACTTTATGAACAAAACCATAGAGAAATTAGCAAGATTATTTAAAATTGGCAAAATGGGGAGCACCGCTTACCACCCACAAAGTAATGGCGCCATCAAAGGGATGCACCACGTCCTCTGCGAATGTTTAAAAACATATATCAACATAAATGACAAATGGGATGACGTTCTACCCCTATGCGCCTTCGCTTATAATAAGCCAGAGCATGAAAGTACAGGATACACGCCTTATGAACTAATTGTTGGACAGGAAGCTCGCGCACCATTGAGCTTTACCCGTCAACAAGATGATACAACATATGACAAGTATTTTGAACAAATGGCTGAGTCTCTAACGGGAATGCGGACTATAGCAGCCATGAAACAGGTACAAGCTAAATTCTGTTCAAAATACTATTATGAAAGGAAACTTGATACTGAGTTTTTCATGAAAGGGTAGTCCCCGTTTGTCCTCAAAGAACGATCGAAAGGCTAATACGACGCACAATATGAGGCACCCCACGAGATCGTGGGAATCGATTGTAAAACCTATAACGTAAAGCTACAGAGAGGCGAAGAAGTTAGAGTTACCCATGTAGATAAAATAAAGAATACCTGCACACTCAAAGCGCCTGCACAAAATAAAAAATAAATAGCTTTAACTGAATTATCAAAATAAATGAAAAAAAAGACCATGAAATAGCCCTTAAAACTTTTTTTTTGTGGCCCTAAACGCACCACAAAAAAAAATATTAGCATAGTTAATATTTTGTGTATATATTGAAATATTAAGTAAATGAAATAAAAGTGAAAAAACTACAATATGTAGAAAATAATAACAATAAGAAAGGAGACAAAAACTTATGAACCTGAAATTTTGATAATTAATTTCTCTCTTATTCAGGTGCATCGCGAAAATAGAAGGAGGAAGAGAAACATAAAATTTTAATTATATAGCACATTGACTGTACACCTGAAATGCGGGATAATTAAATTATTTAACGATCAATGAGTTTTTATTTGGCAACTCTTAAGTCATTTTGTTTGTTTACACGATAATCTCTTGCATAAAATAATAGCAAAGATGCAGAGCAATGAATAAAAAAGAAGAATGTTCAAGGACACAATAATAAAATGCAAAAATAAAATCTAGTCATAACACCGCAAAAAAATAAAATCAATTAACAGATACGTTATAATGTTAGTGTCAAAAAGAAAACGTATTAACATCATGTATCTTACGCATACAAAAAATTTCTATCATTGTTATAAACAAAAGTGTTGTTACAAACGAAACAAAAACACAAATATATTTAAAGTGTGTTAATCCTGACGCGAGACAAATGTAAGTAAAAGATTTTCAAGGAAGTGTGAAACGCGAAAATTTAGATTACGAAAGATTATTAATTACTTCGATTAACATTCGTTACATTTGTTACTGGTTATTGGCACATACAAATTATCTTATCAACCATGCACTTAATTATAGTCTCTTACATAGCTTCCTCACGATCAATCCCAGTTCCTTAAGTTACCTTTATCCTCAACAACAAAAAATCAACAGAAAAAAAGAAGCTTTATCATCGTTTAAACTAGAAGACCGACAATCCTTTCGCTCATAAAATAAAATGTATGATCAGATGTTGGTCTATTGGAACCAGATTAAATAGTTATCGACAAAAAATAATCACTGGAATGTATGAAGAAAATAAAACAATTATATCGTTGAACGAGACTAAAAAAAAAAAAAAAAAAAATTTGAGAAAACAAAACGATATACACATCAGCACGTATATGCATACGAAGGGAAAAAAACACTTGTGAATAAAGTAATAGTTAGTCTCATAAAAGCAGTTTAAACGTCCTTAACAGCTGCGTATGTGTAAGATCACGAAAGGCCTACAGCAACCCTGAATCAAAAAAGATAAAAATATCAGCTTTACGACCACACGGAAAAAAAAATAAAGCAGCTGTAGCATGAGAATCTATACTGCGTTAGTATGACTATTGAGTCACGCGTGCAACGCTTGGATTTCAAGTATATAC
>JAPYYV010004072.1:0-29474 GCA_030522625.1 Copidosoma aretas
CTGTCTACCTCTGACACCTCTGTGGTTCTGTTACATTATCTTCTAAGTTTTCTTGTACTATAGCTACATAAGTGAAACACATGTACTCTTAAAGGATGATTGTACTTCGACATAAGTATTTGATGTATGTATGAATGTTTGTATTGTTGTTGTATAGTTAGCCAAGATAGGATTTAATTTGTGTTACATATATATTATTACATTTAAGGACAAACTATGTAAATTAAGAATAAGAGGCTACGCTGGCAACAGTGGGGAATGTGTGAGGTACTTGCTTTAGCCTAGCGTGATGTATGGTTTTAAGTTATATATATGACCTATGTCTATCCATAATATGTTAAATAAAAGTTGGTAATGTATAGGTAAATGTGTCCTAAAGAGGCCACCTACGAGTGGTGAAACGTTGACAAGTTCTTTAAATGAAAGAGAAACAAACTCGAAAAATTGGCTTTTACTTGAACCATCAAATTGATTGACGTATGGAGTGAGAAAAGAAGAGTAAGAGTAGTTCATAAAATAATATGCAATGTTAATGTAAAAACTAATCAATTAAAAATTGTATTTATGAACAGATTATTATAAAAGACTGCGGTTGTAAAATTTTTTTTTACAAATAATTTGTAAAGAGTTATTTAATTAGTAAAAATTAAGTAAAAATGAATTGATTCATTTAAAATTTACTAAACAATAAGATAACAGAAATATTTCTATTTATTGATATTATTTATTTTGTAGAGAAGCTGCAACTAATAATCATTTTTTTTTAATTTTCCAAAACTTATCAAAACATTTGTTGGATATATCATTAATTTATATTAAAAAATAATTATACAAATTTATAAACCAGAGTAAATGAATATATTAATTATAAGTTGGATACAAACTGCAATATAGAAGGAAGTGATAAGTATATTATTCACAAAGGTAGCTCTGGTTCAAGTCGACACGGTACACGGATCGTGTTAACGAGGTCAACAGTTCAATTTATTTTCAAAAATGTTTTGTTTAGAGATTAAAAATTCAGTTTCTTTAAAAATTTTAAGTAACGAAAAATTTAAAATAAATAATTGACTAACGTTTATAGTAGATTAAATGAATTAGACATAGATAAATTTATTTACAAGTATTATATATTTTTTATATACAGTGTAAAATATAGATTTTTTTATATATCTTACTTTTGAATTGTATCGCATAGCAAATTCTGTATAACTATAAAGGATCAGCAAGATAATTATAAATTATGTAAGCACAAACATTTTGGCTGATCTGTCCAATTGTTGTAATAATGTATGATTATACTATGTACGTTGTACCAAAACATAATATAATAATCTGCTTAAATTCTAAATTGCTTGGTAAATTATTTATATAAAACAGTTTGAGCGGGAAATTCTATTTGGTTGTTTGGTCTTAGGTGCTTGGGTTTTATTTTATTTGTATTCCGTATTTAGCAAAATTTTACGGATCTTTCAGTATGTGTTTCATCAGCGTTATAACTAACATTAAGGTTTCTTCAATAATTAAACATAAGATAATTTTGGAGTGTATATTTTTTTATTTCATGACGATTGTCGACGTTTCACCACTCAAGGTTCTGTTGACATACATGTTCAATGTTGACACACTATTTATTTTGTAAGATGTAAATTAAGACTAAGATGCCTATGGTCAATGGTGGGATGTGCTTGAGGCACCAGCTCAAGCTGAGCTGTTAATATATGTCCTGAAGAGGCCACCTTGAGTGGTGAAACGTCGACAATCGTCATGAAATAAAAAAATATTATGTTTAATTATTGAATTAAATCATACACGGAGTGATTAAGAGGAAAGGGAATAGTCATGAAATTAAGGTTTCTTATTTCCTGCTTCAGAAGAACCAACTTCTTGATTTATGACGTAGTAGTAAAATATTGTAGTAGGACAAATTTTTTCTTTTCCACAAATAGATAGATCAGTTGTCTTGAAATGTGATTATTTTTCTACGTTGTCAGAAGCATGTGCTATCCAGCCAACCTTGTCAATTTACATTATAATTAAAAATATAATACACCATTACAGTAAGTATAATATTATTGATCGGCATTTGTCTATTTATTTAATTACTTGTGCGGGAAAAATAAAAAATTTAAAGTGGATATAAAGGATCGGCTTTGGCTGCATCTGGTTGTTTTCTGCAATGTTCGGCAATTTACAAGGGCTTTAGTAAAATGATTCGGCTGTAATTGGAATTATTATTGAATACAGTGTCATTTGGGTGACTTCAGCAATCTTCGTCTAAAAAAATAAGCATCAGGTCAAAATTTCTAAGTCTTCGAAAGGGTGGGGGGGGGGGGGGGGGCCGACAGCTCCTAAAACTTTTGTAAATGCTTAGGGGGGGGGGGGGGGGGTTGGGGGGGGGGGGGGGCAAGGGGATGCCAACGAAATATTGGGAAAAAATTTTTTTACAAGATATTACGGAGAAATCGATCAAATTTATGAGGAGCGCAAGAGGGGACGTCAAGAGGGGCACAAACAGATGACATGATTATCTAAAACACGTAAGAATATAACAAATTTACCAGTGATTTAAGGAGGGGCTGAGAGGTGGGGTGAGGGTGGGTTAAATATTTTTATTCCTTGTGACTATATATATAGTAAGATGTATAAAATGTGGTCATCGTGCCACATCGTTCTTGATGACCTGTAGATTCTTCAGCCTTTATCTTACCAGATAGATGTTGTTAAGATTACAATATTGCAATCTTGTATATTAACGGAAGCATTAATACAGCCGCCACACAGTGGGAAAAAAGCCTTTTTTTGTGTCAAAATAAAATAGCGGCCGCTGTGGTAGGCCGATCAAAATGATTCGTTTTAGAGCTTGAAGCTCAAACACTCCAGAATATAGAAAAAGAGGTCCGAGTGGTCCAAAAAAAAAAAAAAAAATTTTTGAGGTTGAAAACTACCCCTAAATGCACCACAAATGACTATATATTTATAACATCATTATTATTCAATCAGACAAAGACACATTTTTTACAAAAACTATGTACCCATCGATTTCTTGGGTCGCTGATCACGAATATGACGTCAGAATTTCAAAATTTAAAATAACGGATCCAATATGGCGGCCGAAAATGTCAAAATGATTAAAAAATGTACGAAAATTTGGCCATAGAGGTTTTTTAGGTCGCTGATCAATAATCTGGTATCCAAATGACGAAATTAAAAAAAGGCGGATCAAATATGGTGGCCGAAAATGTCAAGCGCTTTAAAAATTAACGACAATTTGGTCATACAGGTTTCTTAGGTCACTGAACACGAATCTTGTATCAAAATTACATAATTCAAAATGGCAGATCCAACATGGCAACCAAAAAATTGTAACTTGTTAGAAACTAGCAAGATCTCAGCTATAGAGGTTTTGTAGGTCGCTGAACACGCATATGGCATCAGAATTGTATTATAATTATAAATTTTAAAATGGCGTATTCTACATGGCGTCCAAAAAAGTTTAAACCTGCTCGAAACCAACGAAATATCAGCCCTGGTGGTTTCTTAGGTTACTAAACACGAATTTGGCATCAGAGGTGCGTCATAATTACAAAATTCAAAATGGCGGATACCATACGGCAGCCAAAAAAATTTAAACTTGTCAACGAGTAAGAAAATCTTAGCCTTACAGACTTTTGTAGATCCTAAAACACAAAATTAGCATGAGAATTACAAAATTTTATTCAGCCGATCCAACATAGCGGCAAAAAAAGAGAAAATTTGTAAAAGATTTTCGTAAAATTGGGTACAACGGTTTCTTTTGTCGCTGACCACAAATCTGACATTACAATTACAATATAGACACCGGCAGATACCGTATCGTGGTGAAAAAAATTCAAAAGATGTTTTAAATATAAAGAAATCTATCATTAAAAGTCTTTGTGGTCGCCAAACACACATCTAGGATATCACTCATGAATTTGAAAATGGAGGAATGGTTAGAAGATTAATACATTTATGAAAGTTTATTGCACGTCCATATAATAATTCAATATAAAAACTTTTTATGAAATTTTGTACACGATTCGTACTTTTGTGCGAGCCCATAATAGCATGCATTAGCTGCTGTATGGTGATAGAGTTTGCATTGTTGCTTTTAAGGAATGACTGCTTAACAGGAGTTAAAAGACAAGTAAACAAATTTGTATGAAAATTATGTAATGAAATCGTCATTTTTTTGGACAACTAATGGTAGGTATTTATAATCCAATAAAATTGACTCGAGGTACATGAAAATTGCTGAGAAGCTTTCTGAGATACGAGTAATTATACACATATGTTCTTTTTTCATATGTAGCTATCATTATTCTACATCTTAATAAAATAGCTCGTATTTAAAAAAAATATTCTTCTTATGCTTCTACATTTATTATACTACAGGGACGATTATCAGTAAAATTAAAAAAAAAAAATTGATTTCGAGAAACAATAAAATTTGCACGAAAATTTAATTCAAAATCACTAAGATTAATATGAAAAAGAAAATTAATATCAAAAATTTGTGATCCAGGGCACATTGCTATCTAAATATGGAAAACATTTGCCATAAATGATTGAAATCAGTCGTATAGCGTAGTTTGGCTAGGACTGTTACTTGAGAGGTAACTTAGGTAGACTGCCTTATCGATGGGCAGAGAGCGACAATTGTTCTGTCAAGTTTTTGAATTCCGCACCCGAAGTTTAGGTGCGACATTTTAGATCGCTGGGCATGACCGTCAATCATCTCAAAAGCTATTCCAGCTATCGAAGGACTGATCTGAGTAATGGAAGTATGTTATTAGAGACCACATGAATGTTTTATAGATCGTTTACATATTAATTAACAATAAACCAAAATTTCATAGTCAGATACACCGTCATTATTGATACACTGAATTATATTTAAGATATAACAGTATTTGTATTTGACCCACAATACAGACAAAGGGTCACTGGAATGTAAAAGTTGACATTTCCAATAAGTTATCGTTATACTTTAACTCGATCAATCAGATCGATATCCGTTTTCAGATCCCTAAGGCATAATTACGTGCTTCTCTATATGATTGTGTTGATCATTAACCGTTACACTCGTACTAAAATGTGATAAAAAGGGCACCAAATTTCCAGCCATGCACCTAATCGCCAATCTCACACTGATTTTCGATATATCACAAGGTGAAAACCATAGAGATATAAGAATAGAGAGCACGAGAGGGCAGCGACAGTGTCCGCAGAGAAGAGAAAGAACGCTGCCGAGCTACCGCATAATTTCCTCTCTCTCGCCAGTGTTCATTGGCCGATTATTGATGGACGAGAGGAGAGCAGCGGGAAACATATATATAGGTATACCCGGTATACGAGAGAGACATCGAAATAATGAAGGTTAATGGCAGACTGAGTATACTTGTGAAAAATATGTAATTATGAGTACATTTCATTAACGACAGCTACACAGTACTTACTTGCATACATACAATTCAAATGTCGAGAAAAAGCTAAATACTAAAAATCAAATAACATGTATTTTCCTTCATAAATACCGTTGTAAATAAAAGTTTTAACTCTCACAATACCTACTTTGTACAAGTATACCTATTATAACAGTTTCCGTCTGCTAACGCGTGTATAAGTGTATGTATATGTAATATTTTACTCTCTCTGTCTCCACTGCCGCACTGCCCCGTGTTCCCCCTCGTCCATCAACAATCAGCTAATAAACGCTGGCGAGAGAAGGAAAATTATGCGGTAGCTTGGCAGCGTTCTCTCTCTTTCCTGTGGACTCTATTCTTATATCTCTATGGTTGAAACCAAACACCTGTTTCCACATCTACGTTCCGTTAAACAAGCTTTATCTTTACATGATATTTTTTTTCGCTGACAGTCGTCTGCACGTATTTTTAATCATTTTGCTCCTGCACACAGTAAATACAGATGTATAAAGTGACCTTACGTTCTATGTGAGCTACATAGTCAATAATTATTAAAGAAATTTTGTGTCATTGTAAGAAAATACCAGCCAACAATATTATTTGTGATTTATAGAAAACTATTTACTTTGTATGAAATTTAAAAAAATGAGTTACACTTTACACAATGTCGTTAGCTTCTTCTTGTTTTCTTTTTCTTCCCTTGTATTAACGATCAGTAAGTATCATTGCCAGACTTTAAAAGGACCATACTGTACATAATCAGTTCCAAGAGAATTTCATTATTATAAAACCCTGGTAGTTAACAGAGGTATGCATAATAAATTACTTTTCCGTCGCTTCAGTAAAGTGTAAGGATATTTAAAAAAAATGTGTTACTGGGCTGATATTTTGTTGGTTTTAAGCAGGTTTCAACTTTTTTGGACGCCATGTAGAATACGCCATTTTAATTTTTGTAATTATAACGCAATTCTGATACTATATGCGTGTTCAGTGACCTACAAAGCCCCTATAGCTGATACATTGTTAGTTTTTAACAAGTTTCGATTTTTTGGCTGCCATGTTGGATCTGCCATTTTAAATTATGTAATTTTGATACCAGATTCGTGTTCAGTGACCTAAGAAACCTCTATGGCCAAATTGTCGTGCATTTTTTAATCATTATGACATTTTCGGCCGCCATATTGGATTCGCCATTTTGAATTTTGAAATTCTGACGTCATATTCGTGATAAGCGACCCAAAAAATCTATGAGTACATAGTTTTTTGTAAAAAATGTGTGTTTGTCTGATTGAATAATAATGATATTATAAA
The DNA here is from genome assembly GCA_030522625.1 of Copidosoma aretas. Lineage (NCBI taxonomy): Eukaryota > Metazoa > Arthropoda > Insecta > Hymenoptera > Encyrtidae > Copidosoma > Copidosoma aretas. The sequence goes on from JAPYYV010004072.1 coordinate 6,759, forward strand.
GATATAGTAATTAGGGGTTCATTCAGTGGTAGTATTTACCCTCAAAATTTTTTTTTCACTTTAAAACACTTTTCCTATATTCTGGGGTGTTTGAGCTTCAAGCTTCAAAAAGAATTGTCTTGATCGGCCTACCACAGTGACCGCTATTTTATTGCGTCACAAAAAATGGCAATTTCGCCCACTGTGCGCCGGTACTTTTAGTCCATATGGAGACGGAACAAATCAGAACAAAAACAGGATTTCCATGTATTTACTGTTCTTGTCCAACAGCTGAACAAACATATCATAGACTTACTAAACAAAATCCATATGTTACAACAAAGCAGCAAAATTATATAACAATTTTCGATTATTTCAAAAAGGTACCGATTGATTAAGGATACGTGATGAAAGACAAATAAGTTGAAAAATACGAGTTACTATATAAGTAGTGCAACCATAAAAGAAAGATAATGCTTTAAAGTCATTCAGCACGCACGATAACATTAGAAATACACAATAGTAGTTTTCGTCACAAATGTGCATCTCTCCAGGGCGGTCCCTGGGCCCGAGGGCGCTTGCGAGGCAACGCTTGAGGGATCGTTTGGACCCCCCTGGTCGGATGCACATAAGTGGCAAACGCTATTTTTCCTAACGAGGGTTCTCCAGGGTTGCAAAAGTGCCCGAGATGGGAAAATAAATTATATGCAAACATCGGGGCAATCAAATGTTTTAAAATCTTAGAAGATTTTGCGTTTTATAATGTTAAGAGATTCGCCTGACAAATTCTAATGATTTGCAACATATGCCAAAATACGAAAATCTACAACGTAGGTACACACTTTAAGACACGACCTATAATCCTAAGAACCCAAATAAACACATAATAATAGACTTTTTCGGGCCACTACCTGAGTCAGCAGGTAAAGTAAAATATATACTAATAATAATCAATGTTTTAACTATATTTTAAAAAATGTACCTATTTAAACATGCAAATACATAAACAACTATGAAAAAAAGTGTTTATGATTATATACCTCACAATATGAGACTGAGAGGTATTAAATTAGATATCGGAACACAGTTCACCGCTAGACGATGATTAACTATATAGAGAGAGGCAAATGGTAAAGCTCACTTTTCAGCCATCTGACACCCTCAAAGTACCATCGTAGAAAGAGTTGATCGAGAATTTGGATGTTCTATTGGCGTATTGGTACAACCAAAACATAGACTAGGCAAATTAGATACAATTTATTTAGAACTTTATTACTAGATGTTACCATGAGACTACAGAATTTGCTCTGCTGGACTTACAAGCCAATAAAAGATCGATAAGATTACGGCAGAAATATATATATGCATGCAAGATGTACTTAAAATCACATACAATGAAAAATTGGACTAAGCATACCAGAACATAATAAAAAAGCGGAATATCGGGCAGATAAACACATTTTTTGAAACCTATTACAAACTATGTGTTGGGAAACAAGTACTAATAAAAGCAAACTACCTATTGTTTAGTAAAATTGGTACGACAGCCGAATTTCGTTTACTGTAAAAAGGCCAGTATATCATCAACAAAATAATAAATAACGCGCATCCAATACTAAATGATATAAATGAGTGAAAAAAGGCACTCTTAATATAAATAAACTACGCCCTTATTTCACAGTGGATGTTAGGAATCACTAGACATCAGCGTCAACGACTTAATAGTAAGATTGAATGAACGCGGAAAATAATTGATGCTGTTCTTAAGGCAAGCACGAGAGATGGGGATCACCGAGGAACAAAAATGGAACCAGTGAGATCTGAACCGCGAATTGACAACCAAACCCTCTTTACTAGCGAAATACGTATCATGGACTTCTGTTCTGTCCTAAGTGTTAATTACCTATTTACTAGTATGCTACTTGTAAGAATCAATAAAATAAGTGGAATGACATGAAGGAGAAGCAGAATAAGGCACAATAGAGTAGACAAAAAAAATGAAGAGAAAGAGTATAGAAAAACAAAAGGAGATGATGACCAAATGACAAAAGGTGTCAAGATATCGAGTCCAGGAGCCGCTGTACCCAGGAGCGAACCAATGTCCCAACAACAAGGTAGAAGAAAAACCAACCCGATCCCATATACCAATACCCCTAATTACACCCCTACCCCCTATTCCGAATTTTAGAATCGTCCCTTTCAACCATTACATACCCTTTATAAACACCTTCCGCTCCAATGAACAATACTTATGATCATAATAAACTAAAAGAAGCCCCTGATACTTTCTTTGACCCTTCCCCGAACAAACATTCTGCTACTCTAAAAAGTACACCTATAACATTTTTAAAAAACCGTCAACACCGACATCAAAAAATCCTGTAGCAATTCGAAAACTTAAACCGAAAATTAAGTCGGTAATTACTGTTCCAACAAATTCAACCTTTTGTAAAAAGTCATTACCCGCCTCAAAATATGTGAGATAACCCCCCATCATCCCAATTTTTCAAAACCCTAATCAAAATAATAAGACTTGCGTACTTACTAGACACGTGGTCCCTATGCCTATTACCTTTATGAAAGAACAAGCATAACGGCTGAAAAGAAACTTAAAAATAAGAGCAGTGACAAATGTCGAGAAATTTGTGTAAAATGTATATGTAAACAAACAAATCTAAAATACTGATGATAAAAATTTACTTAAAAATGTCCCACATGTCTTATTAATTTCACGATACTACATGACTAGGTGGTTATTGCATTTTATTTTCTCCATCATAGTAAAGTAACTCAGCTATTCCAATTTAAATAAGTAGACCACGTGCGAGCATGATTACGCCTTGCAATCACTAGAGAACAGAGTCAGGAGAAAGAAGCAGCCCATAAGGGATAGTGTAGAGCACAGGTATAAAGGCAGCACGCAGCAATAAACGAGTCAGTTCTTCTCCGGAGCTCATACCCGCTAATTGCCGAGATATGAAGCCTTTCTTTTGTTTTTACAAGAACATGGTCACTACGGAGTTCTCTGCTTTTTGCTACATTTCAGCCCGGATCATCCCGGAGTTCATCTAGTGCAACGCAAAGCGGTACCGCCAAGTCCAGTCCGAGAGAAAAAAGCTGTTCTGGCCGATGAAGATGACACCATCCGAGAAAGAGTCTGCCAAGCAGCCTTACAGGAGAGAACGTAAAGATACTAGTCAACTGGTAGGGTGTGGAAAGTATGTGACCCAAAAGTGTCCTTGATCTTCTAGCAGAACAGAGACTACGTGTCTTAAGTGGACACGATCTTGGAGATTTCTGGATATTCCTGGACACCCTGGAGAACCTAAGACGCCACCTGTCCTAAAAAGGAAGTTAGTTCGTAAATTAAAAACTAATCCATACATGTTGACTTTCCAAATATCTAGTAAAATAGAACGTTTTCGACAAATTAAAGAAGAACAGAAATCGTTGGCGATCGGAAAATAGAAAATTTAAGGCAACGAACAGTGCGCGTTCTGTTTCCCAGAAAACCTTACTCAGTCGAAACACATTTTTTTCAAGATAATATCTTATTTTGTTCTGGTAAATAGAAAGGAATATGTAATATTTTTATTTTGTTTTCATAAATGTTTAGAGTATTTTATTCGGCTTATTGAATAAGCGACTTATACAATACGCATACGCATGTTCAACTTTTGTACTAAAATGATAAAAAATCTTACAATGAAGATAAATCTATTTTTACGATAGAATATTTATCAAGCACCCATTTAAAGTAGCACCTACATTTTGTGGCTAAAAGGCAAATCTGTTTTAATCATTGTGTTACTCTATGCAAATCTAATTTCGACTATCATTAGACGGATGAGTGGAAGAATTATCCTCGCACTTGAGCATGTAACTTCGAGGGAGAGTATTTTTTTATCAACCCTTGAAATTTAATTAAGAAGTATCTCACTAAAAATTTCAGTCTTATGTCTGCGATGAATTAAATATCTGACAGACGAATTAGAAACTATGATTACAATAAACCGGTAGGTTGTAGGTGACGCAAATACCTCGCTCTTTTGTGCTGAGCCGCAAATCTGCCTTCCAACATATAGTTGAATGTAATAGATGTGTGTTGGGTCTTGATGTGTAGTATTCTGTGATATTTATTTGTGGAAATCATTTTGTGTAAATAATTCATTGATCAAAAATGTGTCCATAAAATACCGTATCGAATCAATCAGTTTGATTGAAAATATAATCGTATCGTATGATCTACCGGCATGTTAAGTTACTTGAAGCGCTGAATCATAAAACAAAAAGACTTTCTTAAGTTGTACGGAAATTGTATAAGAGTTTTTTGTATCGTGTTATACGGGCAGCTTTTTGAAGAAATTAAAAGTAAACACTAAATAGCCGTAATAATTGCTTAGGTGTTTTCGGTCAAAGAGTTATTTTCAAAGCTGTTACAATAAATTGTATTATTAAAATCTTTTTCTGGTAGTTGGATAATGTTATTGTATGAATACCTCTGTAGGAGTTTACGCAACACTTTATTTTACTATATAGGGTAGCCTAAAATCCTTATCAATAGAGTGCAGACGTATCTCTATACACACCTCTAATATATGTACTGAGTAACATGGACAATTTATCAACCTCGTTCCTAATGTAGTATCATAGGGGCATGATAAAATGATACTATGCGACTTACATGCGACTTAGATATATAAATTATTGTAGTGCAGTTACCTGGAAAGGAAAGAAAATGCAAAAGTGCGAAAACATGTTTGCACTTTGTAGTTCAAGCTGTTTTGCCTAAGCATATATAAGTACTGTGACGGTCGGCTTTCATGCTAACAAAGAGTTAAATAAAGCAATGTGTGAGAGTGGATAATAAAATATAATTCATATTTTTTTTTATTAGCCAGTGTGTCGTTAATTATAACTTTGAATAAATAGGCACACGCAAGTTCTCACTACGGGCTACCAATCAGAGTCCAAAAAATCAAGGAGCTCTTGCACCCGCTTGCACCGTTGCTCTCACTCCTACAATCTTCAGCAGCGCTTACCGCACACCTTTTACCAGGCCTTTTGGCTCTGCAAGCGTACGAATGTGGCATTCTCTGCTTGGCGCTGGCTTGACCAAGTCTCTCGGTTTTTCTGGTGTTAACAGGGCATCCGCCTTTCCGCGGATCGCGCTCGCGGGCCCACATGGCGTTAGCTAGCGTAAAAAAGTGCTTTAATGCACACATTAAAAATGCTCCAATGCACATATTAAAAATGCTTTATTGCACCCTTGTAAATGCTTAAATGCACACTTATAAATGCTTTAATGCACACTTGGAAATGCTTACATGCACATTCATTATTACTTAATTAGAAGTCTTATTTTGTTTCAATGTATTATTGTTATTTCTACTACTAATGGCATAAATTGAATTGTAAAATGTATTTTACTTATGATTGGGATAATTGTTTTGCTGTATAGATCTTTTTTGCAAATTTTAAGCCTCTGGTACTTAAACCTAAGTCCGTTTCATTTCGTTATTTAACAGATTGACGTATATGAGCACGTTCGCAATTTAATTTTCAGTGATCGCTATGGCCGTAAGGAGGAACATTGCATAAAGACGGACAATTCATCGCGCTGCTGTTTATCCATATCATAGTTAAGGTCGTAAGTATTGGAGTTGGATTTTCTCCATCTTTTCAGGCCTTCTTGATCTATTGGTTAGCTGTAGTGAGGGTCTATTCCTTGTCCTTTTTTCCACCATAACAAAACATTACCCCTCGGGAAGATGAAAAGAATATCAGGCTAAGCATGTGTTTTTCATTATCGTATTGTAATATTTATTGTCAGCGTTAATATAATTGCCTCACACATTGCTCCATACGACATATATCTTATTTCTCCCACTTGCATTTAGTTCGCTCTCTTTTCCCTCAGATAGGACCCAATTTTGTACTTGGTTTTTTTATTAGACGTTCTGTAGTAAAAAAAGATGTCACAGTACACATTTACCCATTGAACGTGTACTTCTTTAGATTAACAAAGTTTTTCCTTGACTGTCAGGTGTGACTAACAGTATACTGTTATCTCTTAATTATTTGATTCTGTTTCCGTTACCAGGACCTCTAGGTTAGGTAACTTCTTCCCTCACTGGAATTCCAACCGACAATTATGCACTCCCGATATTAACATACTTAAGCTAGAGAAAACTTTATTGTTTTATAAATTGTATGTGACAAAAATGTCTCCCTCCAGCAATAATAACTTATCATGTATCGACGAATGAGTAGAACTGGCTATGCCAGCCCAGTAGAAAACACGGATATGACATAATTGACATATTAATTACTTAAAATATTTATTATAAGTCCGTAGTAAATGTTTGTATTCAAATTAATTTAAAAATTAGAATTTTTATTACCATTTCATTGAAATACAAATTATTAGCGCTATTAATCACGAACATAAGCCTAGGGTATTTACAGAAAAAGAGGACATTTTTGAAAACGGATGTTCTGTTTCATTTTTTGACGCAATAAATAGTAAAAAAAAAAAAAATATTAAAAAAAAAATATCGAGAATAAAATCGGTACTGGGAACGTTAGTCAAAAAAATCGGTTAAAGGGTTGAAACATACTTTTTCGGCCTACTATCAATTAATGCACACAAGAAATTAAGGCAAAGGACGCAGAAAAAAAGCAGGTACTTTTAAAGGGATTGAAAGATGATTTTATATACAAGCGTGACATCTAACAATAATACTTGCTTTAATTTAAAGAATTTTGCTCTTTTAAAAAAAAAATTACATATTACTTCAAGTACTTACAAAACAACTATAGAAGCTATAACGAATATACTAACAATAATCGGAATGGGGACTAAATTTCATCTTATCTATATTGCACTAATATGAAATTGTCTAGGTACTAAAGATTAGTAGGTTAATTCCGACAATTTAATGTATTTATTCTCATGAAATTATGTAGACATATTTTATACAACCGCCATCATTTAATAGGAAAAGATTATGTGATTTCTAGAGATTCAATAATCAGTAGTCAGCCAAAGTGATTCCATACTGATTTAAAAATTATGACAGCGAAAATTTAAATATTTTGAAATTTCGAACAATATTTTCTGAGACAAAAAAATAGTAAAAATTTTGAAATAAAAATATATCACTGACTTAAAATAGGTAATATGAAAGTTATTTATAATGTTTTTACAGGTTTACTCATTATATTATATCAACACTCGTAGTTGATGTAATTTTAATTTATAAAAAAATGTATTATACACCCTTTAATAAATTAAACTCTAGAAACATCATGCTTTGTTCGAAGAAATTAGTATTTAGGGAAAAATTGATCGGAAATATCGGCAAATTTGTTAAAAAAATTTTAATTGCTTGATTAGTATTCGTCTAAAATGAAGTCCTTCTGATTATGATTAAAAAAAATTATGTGAACATTATAAATGTAATGCATCAGAAACCCTTTTTGGTCTTTCTACTGGAAGTAAATACCTTTTCTTTTTCGGGCCCTTTTGCAACCCTGGTACACCCTAAGTACAAAAAAAAATTTTTTGCCAGTAATGTGCATCTTGCTAGAGCTGCTTCTACGCCCGAGTGCATTTGCGATGCATATTTGTAACGAAAATTACTATTTATAGCCAAATAAATTATAGTAGCATTTGCTGTGATAAACATAAATACACATGATAAGTTAAGATTTTAAATATCATGTTTCCTTTTAAAAAATTTTTTTTTCAGCTCATTTCACAACATCCAATCATAATTGATCTCTTCTTGATATACAATTTAAACAAAAACTTTAATACATAACCATTGATTTCCGTGCTGACACTACTTATGGTATACTCTCTCTTATACTCTCATATCATGCAAGATTCTTAATCTTGTAGTAAAGATGACTAACTTAATTAAACAAGATCATCTTGGAGCCAACTGATTGTCGATTGATCAGCCCCCACACGAGCTGAGCCTGACGACTAATTATAACTGAGAACTTCGTACGACTAAGAGCATGGCAACTTATGTTATTTTTATCGTTATGGCTTACTATATGGACATCAACAAAGCATCTTCTTGCCCTGCATTTTGCCGTAACAATTATATAACCAATCAGCTAAGCCAATTTATTGACATTGGAAACTAAAATTTTTCGCAATACACACATATCATTGATTTATTATTTTGAAAAACATGACAGGTCTGTCATTGTCTAATACAATAGCTGCTTTAAAAGTTACCTTGCGTTTTTCACATCATATAATATACCTTATACATTTTCGACTCAACCAGCAATACAGGAATCTTTTTTATAGTTGACTAAATTTCCTTTAATAACCTTTGGGAGCTTACTCTATCAGTTTTAATTTCTCGCATTGGTATTTTTGGAGCAGTATAAACTATAGTTTGTTGTTTGATTCTTTGTTGTCAAGTCTTGAAAATAAAGTAAAAGCGAGGCTTTCTAATTATACTGTAGTTGTTAATTATTTTTATTTTATTATACAAAACGCTAGCGATAGTGTATAAAAGCGCGAATAATACTGATGATGAACTGTTTCTGGTTTTTTTTCAATTTTAGTTACCCTTGCCTTCATACACATAGTAATATTTGACATTTAATTGGAGTTAATGACATAATTTTCTCGTTTCATAATCAATAAATTAATTTTTTTTAAGTATCCCATTTTATTCACTAAAATAAAAAGGATGATATTTTACCATTTTGATCATTGAAAAAACGATTGCTTGGGCTAGGAGATAAGACACATATACAGACATGTTCTATTGCGATTTTAAATAAAAAATAATCAAATTTCAGTTAGAATATATTACCAAGTGCGTTTACATAGAACGCATATAGTACTGTGTTGTTTGGGTTAACCTCCTCGCTCTTGTTTTGAAAAAATTACCATTTACTTTAAGTACTTACAGAACAAATACAGAAGCTGCAACGAACCTACCAAAAATAATCGGACTTGCGAATAAATTTCATTCAATCTATATTGGATCAATACAAAATTGTATGGATAGTAAGTTTGTTAATTAGTAGGGTAATTCCAGCGACCGAATACATTTATACTCCTGCTCAGGCCTGTCTTCATCTGATGAAATAGCTGCATTGAAATCAATCTTGCGTTCTTTAGATCATATATTATACCTTGTAAACTTTTGACTCAACCAGCAATATAGAAACCTTTCTTTTTGCTGCCCAAATTTTCTCTGATGACATTTGGGAGCATTCGCTAGCAGTTATAATTTCTCTTTTTGCTTTTTTTGAGCAGCATAAGCTGTAGTTGGTTGTTCGGTTCGTTGTTGTAAATTCTTGAAAAGAAAGTAAAACCAACGTTTTCTTTTCTATATATATATATATATATATATATATATATATATTTAGTATGCTTTTTTACTGTCGTTATTCTTTAATATTTTGTCATTGTTTATAAAGCCTGTTATAGTGCAAATAAGCACGAGGAATACTAAAGATAAATTGAATTTGTTTCTTTGTCCATTTAATTAAACATTGCCTAGTTATATTTAACATTTTATTAGGGTTCATTAAACAATACTTTTTAGAGGAATTAACACTCCCAGAACTCTTCGACATCCTTCAGATTTTAGTACTATAGAGATTTTGATCCTCCAGTTCGAATCAGATAAACAAAAATTACGTAAGGTAGAAATAATTATTTAGGTGGCTGCTTCTATGATTTTACAAAAGGCTTTATAAATAGTTGATAAAAATTTGAGAGATTTGTCGAATGATTAAAAACCATTCAAAAGTATGTAATACTTTTGTATGGTAACTATAGTCGAACTCTTGCAGTAGTCAAAAACGGGAGAAAGATCGATATCATTCAGGAAACTATGAAATATTCGAATCTTTGGCGAATATTTTATATTTTTTACTTAAAAACTTATATATTTCAATAGTTAAAAAATTCTTGTCATTATTATTGCACATAGAAGAAGGAAAAATTTACAGATTTAAAATTCCTCAAGAGTGGAAAAAAAATATGTATACATATAGGAAAGTTTTTAATAAAATTTATGAGTCTAAGTCAAGTAATGCTATATTAACATTTATACGAATTTGAAAACAACAAAATTTGGATTCATTTGCCAGGGATGTTATTAGAGTATTACAGTATTGTTTATGCATTTTACAATAGAGTTGAATAAACAGATAAGAATATTTACACAAACTTTCCAACAGAAAGTTTAGATAGTTCTCGTCAATTTTATGAAATTGTAGTTTTCAGTAAAATTAAATTGACAACGGTAAATATTATATAATCACAAATACAAACAGGCTACAATGAACTTTCTATAAACAAAGTTAAATAAATACCACAATTGAACTTACTGCAACAAAAGCTTACTGCTCTTACTAATTAAACTTACATCTTTTTTTTTAAAAAACAAGCAAAATCCACAATTTCATGATAATAATTAGAGTAAAACATTATAATTTTTTGTTTAATTAAAATGCGTTTACCATTATTATATTCAGAAATATCATTAATAACAGATATTGTCGATGTCAAGCGCGTAAACTGAAATTTGCAAGTAAAGAATCATTATGAACCCATAAAAAAATTTTTAACAATCAGTTTCTTCGTTGCAATTTACGTAAAATCATCATAATAAAAAAAAAACATTTTCACATCCTATTAAAAAATGTCAAAAGTAAAAAAAAAATTTTAATGTACAAAACGTGACAGTTCTTTTAAAAGAAATAATCACTTACAAAGGCCTAAGAGCTGTCATTAGAAAAAAAAAAAGGAAAAAATGGTCTTAATTGCGGTAAAGGTTACCTAAGAGAAGGCTACGTCAAAAACGCTTAAAAAAACATTTAAAATTACGTGTTAATAATAAAAAATTATCATTCATTCCGCGATAATAGTTATGTCTATTTTTTGTTATTGCTCTCTATACTTTCATTTCAATAACCTATTTTTACACGAGCTGATGCCTAATACAGTTAAGTATAAATAAAAATGGATTAGATGAATCGTAAGGTTCTATGGTTTTCAAGCAAATATTGGCTCTCTGCCTACTTTGAAATATGAGGCTTTGTTAATCATTATTATCGTCAAATTCTATCCCATAAAAATTGTATTTAAAAATGAAATAGAGATGATAAGGAGCGGATACGTTGAGTAGGGAATGAATAGAAACAATTCTTATCCTTCTACTCGCCCTGGAACCATACAACTTTTTAATGTAGTGAGATATTTATTCAAACTGTATGAGATTTCATAGTTGCTTTTATCAATTACTTACCTAAATTAGACTTACATTGTATACTTTACTTAAAACTCTAAAACCTAAAATTTATAGAAAGAGTTCCTGAATAGTTTATATCTGCAAAAGTAATAGTGTAGACAAAATTCACGAAGCAAGCAAAAATAAGTTTACAGGGGAGCTGCAAGAGAGGTAGGAGTGAGTTTGGTGGGGAAGTGGAGAAAGGAGAGCTGGAGAAGGGGAGCGGTGGAGACGGATGGGAAGTAAAGGGAAGCAAACCAACATTTGTTGGGGTTCAATTTCACGGTGAAAAGAAACAAAATCTACCTTGTTTATAGGAGAAGTGGGAGAAGCGAGGGGAGGCTAGAAAGTAAGCCAGAAAAGCAACATTAGTCTTAGTGTGATAATTTTTAATCACGCATGACAGTTTGATTTCCCACTTCTAACAAATTCGCTATTGGATTTTTGAAATTAAAAATGATGGATCCAGAATGGCGCCTGACAACAAAAAATTCCTAAAATAGTATAAAAATATGTTAACCAGGTTACTTAAGGTCTTTCAGCACAAATGTTTTGCCAGAGTTTGAAAATTTTAAAACGGCGGATCCAAAATGGTGGCTAGAAACGACTAAAAGCAATCATCTTGATGTAAGTACCGTGAAAAAAAATACAATTCTTATTAGCATGATACTTTTTAATGTATGCATGATAGATTGAGTATTTACTCATAAAAATTTCGTTACTATTTTTTCGAAATTTTACAGGGCGAATCAAATATGGCGCCCGAAAAAAGATTCCTAAAGTTGCATACAAATGTCTTGACGGAGATACTTTCGGTCTCTAAGTAAAAACTATTCGCTGGAATTTCAAAATTAAAAAGACTGATCCAATATGATAGCTTGAAGCCACTAAGAGCAATCATCTTGATGTAAGAAGCGTGCTGAAAGTACCATTGTTCTTGGTGTGATAATTTTTCATGTACGCATGATAGTTTGAGTAATTACTCATAACAAATTTGGTGTTAGATTTTCGAAATTAAATTTGGCGCATCAAATATGGCGCCAAACCAAATATTCCTTTGCTCTCAGTGACTTTTAGCAGCCATGTTAGATCCACCGATTTCAATTTTAAAATTCTAGCAAACTTATCGTGCTTGGAGACTTAAAGTATTCCGTAAACAGATTCTTATGCGAATTTTGGAATTTTTTTTTAGCGCCATTTTGGATCTGCCGTTTTGAAACACGAAAATTTATCAGCGAATTTGTTACAAGTCAGTTATTAAACTATCATGCATACAGGTAAAATTATCATACGAGGACTAATATTACTTTTCCGCACGTTTCTTACATCAATATGATTCCTCTTCATAGCTTTTAACCTCCGTATTGAGTCTGCCATTTAAAAAACTGGAAAGGACCACACGGCGTTAAAAGCTAGATACGGTAAACTATAATTTTCACCAAAAAACGTTCTGAAAAACCTTAACGAATTCTAGGGAGCAGGGAGTCTCCAAGTCACGAAGATTGACCGATATATATATATATATATATATATATATATATATATCTTCCTATTTTCAGTTTCCCCTTAAATCACGTAGTTATTCGTTCATTTTTACATGATTTTGAACCCAATTTTTTTTGGGTTAGCTCCCCTATACTCCCCAACAACTCCCGTTCGGCTCCCCACAGCTTACTCTCCACTTTCCCCTCACCTTGCCCTCAGCTTTCCTCATAATCTATTCAACAATACACACACACACACACACAACTTAATTATATAATCTTGCATATGACTTAATAATTTGGTTTCATTTCGATCTCTCCATTCTACATGTTTTAAGATTAACATTACATTAACAAATGTACAATAAAATAACAAGAGGGTAGAAAAAAAGTAGCATTTACTACCTACATATGAATTCTTTAATATACATATATATATTTTTCTTCGTATAATATATAGACTATTCCTGTGGGTCGTAAATAATAGCCGCCCCATGCTCTCCCACATGTTTTTTCCCATGCTTAAAAGTAAGGTAAAAATAACGTAAGAATATGATAATTTTTAATGATTTTCTATAACAAGTCTGACCCACAACGCCCACCCTTTCCCATCGACGCCCCCATGCCATTCTTCAGATTGCCCTCGTCCCCAAAGTCCCCATACACCCCCTCATTTTAACCGGAGTCCGCATACGTCCTTTCACGCTGCATCGTTCCCTTTATTTTCGTTAGGTTATCCCTTACTTACCTAACAATCCGCAAAGACTTATAATTTATTTAAGTCTAATATATTTCATCCTTCCCACAACCCCCCTCCCCCCTCTCGCTTTTAACCATAGCCGAAGAAGGCTGGCGTCACCCGAAAGACACCATCTTGCCGACGTCTCCCGAAAGAAGACGAATTATTCCGATTACAGACGAATCCTTTTACCCAACCCCCCAACATCGTCGAACATTAGCGAAATCCACCGATGGCAGCTAAAGTCGCTTCTTTACGGCCCCTCGGGATTTTCTGTTTTTCCCGCACGTCTTATTTGGCTAATAGACAGAGGCACAACAATAAAACGTGATCATTAGCAATACAACTGATGAAACAGATAACGAAACACCCGCACGCTCGAGCTCAATACGAAATAAAAATAAAATATAATTTAAACACCTAAAACCAAATAACCGAATAAACTTGCCCGCTTACATTGTTTTTTAACAGATAATTTATTTACCAAGAGTGTAAGCAGAAAAGTATATTGGGTTTTGGAATAAAGTTAATGGAATAATACCCTATACCATACCCTTACAACACACTATTGCAGAAATCGGGCAGAGCAACCGATTTATTCACATGGTGCAAAAAAAGACAAGGTGTGTGTCACTGCCTGGATATAGTTTGCTAGACTACAGCACAATTATGGTTCTTAACTTATTTTTTTTGGCGCTAATAGACAGAGGCAAAACAATAGCACGTGACAATTAGTTATACTATAGATAAATCCTCTTACCCAACCTCCCCACATCGTCCATCATTACCGAAAACAACTGATTGTGGCTGAAGCCGTTTCTTTACAGTCCCTTTGGAATTTTCTGTTTTGCCCGCACGTCTTATTTGGCTAATAGACAGAAGCACAACAATAAAACGTGACTGTTAGTAGTACAACCGATGTAACAGATAATGGAACACCCGTACATCCGAGTGTTACGAAATAAAAATAAAATATAACTTAAACACCTACACTCAAATAACCAAATAGACTCGCCCGTTTAAACTGTCAATTACAACAGATCATTGACTTGCTACAAGTGTAAGCAGAGATGTATATTAGGTATCGAAATAATGTACATGGGTTAATACCATATATTATACCCTAATAACACCCTATTGTAGGAATCGGGCAGAACAACCGATTAATGCATATGATGCAAAAAAACAAAGTGTGCGTAAGCCATGATTGCGCTGTAGTCTAGCAAAGTATATCTAAGTAATGATAGGTTAAGATCTCCTAATCAGAAACCATGTTTTTTTCATACAAAATATGATTAGCAATATATTTTCGTGTATCATACTTACTTTATAGGTATATTATACCTTCGATCATGGTGTAAATAGACAAGATTTGCTGGATAGCACATGTTTTTGACGATGGAGAAAACCAAATACATATTAAGGCAATAAAGCTCCAAATTTGTCAAAAAGTAGACACGTGTTCCAATACAATGTTCTACTACGTTAAAAATAACCAGCATTGCTGTACTGAGGCAGGAAATAAGAAACCTTACCGTCAGTGATACAGCTGTTGAAACAGATACTTATCCGAAATCCGTACACTTAAGCTCAATACGTAATTGGAACAAAATAAATTTAAAGCACATATAAACAAGTAGCAAAACATACTTCCCTGCTAACACTGTTCGTTGATAAATAATTCTTTTAGTAATTCAGTATGTAAGCTGAGTTGCCTATTGGGTTTCGGGATAGCCTACATTGGATAGTCACACCTTATTACAGGAATCGGACAGAGCAACTTAATCATGGACATGGTGGAAAGAGAACCAGGTATGTCAGACTATGATTACGTAGTAGGCAAGCAAATTATAACTAAAATGTAATTTTTAAAGTATTCCCAATCAGAAACAATTTTATTTTCATACAAAATTTGATAAGCTCTATTCTTCCCTGTATCATACTTACCATATAGGTGTAATATAATTTCGATCATAATGTCAATTGACAACGTTGGCTGGATATCACATGATTTTAATAACAGAGAAAACCAATTGGACTTGAGGGCAAATAAGCTCCATATTTGTCTAACAGAAAATATGTGTTTTAATACAAAGCTCTACTACTAATTCTAAAAATAACCAACTTTGTATTACTACGTCGGTAGACAAAAAAATGACATACAGTAATAACGAAGATAAAACAGATACTGGATAGAAGACACGTACACTTAAGCTCAATACTTAATTGAAATAAATCAAAACCCACGCACCTTTAACCAAATCACCAAATTGACTTGCCCGGTTACAATGTTTATCATTAAATAATTCATCCATTATTCAAAATAATTTTAATGTAAAGCATAAATATGAATATCCATCTCCTTTAACCGAATAACTTAATATATTTTAACCTTATAATCGAATGGAAAATAGATAATAAAAGTCAAAACTATTTATTGTTTTTAATAATTGGGTTATTAGAAGAGTAGGAATATTATAATTATTTCAGAAGTAATTATATAATCGTGTATTCTTAGTCAGTCGAGAAGAAAGTAGCATCAATGTATCATCTCAGCTTAAATTGTAAAGTAATGAATCCATGCCTACCCTTCCTGCCTTTAGTTTCCATATATATCCTTGTGTCTTTGCATTTAAACTAACTTACATATTTTAAATCTGTCTCCTATTCTTTTCTGTTTCATAGGCAAGTCTCCGCCACGGAGGTGCAATATATTTTGTTAATTTAGTCCATAAAAAAAATATTTGATTTCAACTTTTTACTTTAGCACTTTTGCTTAAGCTTAAAACAGATAAGACTGCACATTGCACCCTACCTGTTCTTTTATATGTGCCACGAAAATTTTCTTTTAAGAAGCATAATAATTGGTCCATGTTCTCTTAAAAAACTTCTTATGCTTCCCGTTTCAATTGAAACGAATCTGTTTCTATTCTTCTTTATTCCTAAAAATTAAGATTTTTTAAACAAATACAGTCAATACAATGGATAATTTTACTTATTTACCAAAAAATTGTTACTAATTAAAAACTAACAATGACTCTTTTTGTTATTTATGGTTAATATAATTACATATGTATATGAATATGTATAAAAGAGATTACCTTATTTAAATAAGTTCCACATTTTTGTTTCTTATAGTCCTAAATCGTTTCTAAATAAATAAAAAGAAAATCCTTCCAAATTGCATCGCTTAAAATTGTTATTTACTCGTTCCTTGCGACAACTAAAGTTTCAAATGGAAAAAAAACATTGGCAAAGTTCTTTTGTTTCTTTAGAATTTTTTAAATCCTTGTTATTTTAACGAAATATCATAACATACAAATATTCTCGTAGGAAATTCGACGCTCTTTAAAAAAGATTTTTCATGATTTTTCGCTAAGTCCACTAGTTTTGTGGTTATTGGAGGTGAAAGTTTAACTTCAAGTGTTGTATGGTAAAATTTACGATTCTTTTACAATTTTTTCCGTAATTTTCTCTTTTTAAAGAATAACCAATTACTTTAAATACTCAGAGAACAACTATAACAGCAATAAAGAACATACTAAAAATACTCGGATTTTTGAATAAAATTTTATCACATCAATATCTCAATAATATATAATTAGTATTATACTTGTATTTGTACAATAATTTCGTCGATATAATGCATTTATGCTCATTACATTTTTTTTGCACTTTTTTCTCATTAAATACAATTGTTTTCATTCTATTTAAAAAGCTTTTATAATCTCTTTTGATTTTATGACATTTTTTTTAGCTGACGAGACTCCCTTCTGTTTATAATATTGTCATTAAATAGATTCAAATATGTTTCTATTATTAGGCAAATTTTTTTGCTCGATGTATTGTGAAAATTTGTGAAATATAATTTGTAAAATTTCTTACAGAATTAAATTTTTTTAGATTAAAGTAGTTTTGTAATATTTTTACACGTATGCATTTTAATTTCTTTGAATACTTATAGTTACTGTTATTTCAATTTCTAAAATAATGTACTGAAGATATAAACAAGATAACGTTTAACTATGGACAAATCTCCTTTTTTTAAAACGTATTAGTGCCACGATTTTTTTTAAATAAGGACTTATTAAAAAAATTTAAGTAGCATGATTAGTATTTGTCAAAAAACAAAGTTTTTTTATTATTATTATAAATCTTAATAGAAACATTATAAATAAATTCCATCACCATCCCTTTTTGGTCTTTCCACTGAAAGTTAATACTTTTCTTCACCGATGACTTATAGTAGCGTTTATGCAGTGCTGAAAACATACACACGGAATTAGTTGAGACTTGATGTATCATGTTTTCTTTTGAAAAATCATTTTTTAGCTCATTTTAGAATCTCCGATCAAGATTGATATATTTTAATTAATAAATTCAACAAACAATTTTCCACATAACCATTGCTCTCCGCGTATATGCCTCTTATAGTATACTGTGTCTTACTTTAATATTATGCATGATTGTTATCCTGTTAGTAAAGATGACTATTTTAGATGCACCCAATTATATTGAAACGAACTGACTAACGATCAATCAGCAACAACATGTGCCAAGTCATATCCATCATTATAACTAGGAACTTCGAATGACTAAGAACATAGTTACTTATGATCTTTTGATCAACTGTATATACTTATTGTCATGTATTATATATGATTATATATAAAACAAGGTGTACAAGTATAAGCACTTTAACGAGTCATCAGCTCGTTCTGCTTTTTTCTATATGAAATATTTAACAAATACATAAAGCAATTTCAAAACATTGCAAAAAACATAAGAGGCCTGTTATTAGCTCTTACAATAGCTGCTTTGAAAGACCCTCTATATTTTTTACATCATGTAACATATCGTGTATAACTTCGACTCAACCAGCAATATGGGAACTTTTTTCGTGCTTCCCTAATTTACTTTGATAGCATTTAGGAGATTTCGGCATCAGTGCTCATTTCTCTTATAATTATTATCTTAAAAAATGTAGAATGGAGAGATCGAAATAGAACAAAATTATTAATTCATATGCATAAACTTGTAATGAAGTTGTCTGTGTGTTTATTGGAAAATAGGGTATAAGGTGATGGTGAAAGCTGGAGGAATAGTGAGGGGGAGCTATGGGGAGCCAGCTCGGCGGCGGGAAGCCGACGGGAAGCGGTGGGTAGCGCGGGAGGGCTAGACTTAACTTTTGTTCATACAACTATATATACATAGAAATAATGTAAGATACTATTTCTTCCTCTACTTTTTGGACTGAGTTGGTGGTCCACTAGTGTGATTGATGGATACCAGGAAAAAAAATTTCTTTGCTAATGTTGACCGTGGTACATTAAACGTTCTTGCTGCTTTTTTTACTGGAGTTCCATTTGAACTGCTTTCAAAGCTTTTAGTGCTGTTTTTTGCATACAACACTTTGCTACGTATATATACAATCAAATAAGATATCGATATGCCTAAAAAAAATAAGTAAGTGATATAATAAATGTTTTATTTCTACCATTGCATGAACTAACTTAAACCAATGACAAAGCCGAAAATTTCGAATAAATTTTTTTTTTGGTCAAATCTTGTCAAGCTAAATTATGTTCAACGAAGAGATAGATTTTAAAGCAAAAGACAAAAAAATAAATTTAAAAATTATTTACAAGGCTAATAGACGGAACTTTCCAAACAAAAAACTTTTAGATTGTTTGCAAGAGTATGTAAAATCATTAAATTTCAAGACTTAGTTTACCAATGTTAGACCTGAACGACACTGGACAGAAGGTTTCTTCATACGTCACCCAAATCTCACAATAAGGATGGCACAAAATTTAATAAAGGCACGGGCAGAGGTCGCTGTAGAGCATTTAAGAAAATGGTTTTCTGGTGCCCGGTCGTTTTCGGAAAGAAAATACTTGCTTACCTTAAAAATTCTCAAGTCTTTGATTGTGATAAGACAAGTGTAGAATTATGTCCAAAAGCCAAAAAAAGTCATTACCACAGTGGGATCAAGAAAAGTGTATAAGTAAGTTGATGGTGACGAGAAAGTAAAACTTTAGTACTATCTTTATGTACAATGCTGAGGGCACTTGTGCCCCTTCTATGGTAACGTACAAATACAAAGGAGCTATTCTACAGGATGTCTTAAAAATTGTCCACGTGATTTGGGCTTGAAAAACTCTGAAAGTGGATCCCAGGCTTCTATACCACTGAAAAGATTCTGTAGAGATCAGAATATTCAAATTATCAAGTTGCTCCCTCACTCAACCCACAGATAATAATATAGGTAGTCTGAGAAAAGAATATTGCCTGAATGTTATCAAAGTGACACTCGAGAATGTAAGGTATGAAGCTTTAATTGTTTGAAGTGGCTTTAACTGCACTAAAATATGGCCTTTTAACGAGAATGCTATAAATTATAATATATTCTGTAAAAAAAAGAAAAAGGAAGCCATAACAACACCAGGAACAGCTTTTCATCAGGTAGGTAGTGAATTTTCGAAAGGATTCGAAAAATTTCGTGATGAACAATTACAAAAGGATTATTAAGTATCTGAGTCAAGTAGAATATGGAAAGGTGATAAGAGATTTGAAGATTTGTTGGAGTATTGAACAAGACTAAAAGGAAATGTGAAGGTAAATTCTAAGACCGTGAAGAAAGATGATAAAAGAATAGCTTCTACGCAGTCATAAGAAACTTTTGGTACCTTATTTACAGCATAAGATAGTAAAACAACAGTGGTTACACTTACTTCATTTTTACACTTTCTTTATTTATATATTTTTTTTGTCGACAGAATAAAACATTGTACTTTAATCGTATTTACACTTTTTAAGAAAAATTTATTAATTTTTTTTCATTTCTTTTATATAAATTTGACTAGAACAGTTTAATATTTATCATACACTTAGATGAACTTTTCATTTGGCGAAAGTTTTAGCTAGAATTTGATTTTTTCGACTGACTTAATTTTAAAAAACTTAAAAAAATTTCAAATTATGATTATGTTTAATTTTTATGCAAGAAAAAGAGTTTAAAATGTTTTTTTAGGCTATTTTTCAACTAATAAATGTTTAAGCATCAAGGTAGTTCTCATCGACCAAGAAATTTCACTTGCACCGGTGACAAAAAGATCGCACATTGTTTGTTCTATAATTAGTTATAGTCAGATAATTTAGGATAAGATTATAGATTCAGAGATGGCACAAATACCTGTGATTGATGATTATACAGTAAATAATTTGTAGTCTAGTGGCAGTTTTCCTTATCAAATCATATTGAAATAGAGAATGTTGATTCTTTTGGAGAACAAAATATCAATGTGTATCAATCAAGTGGCTTGACCAATCATTTGAATGAAATCAACCAAGAATCAACATTAAAATGTACTAGAAGTCAATATACATATTTTTATATTTTTGCTCAAAAGTTGAACTTTACTATTTTTTATTTAATCTTATTTTTAAGGCAAAACCTCATTGCTGAGCAATCCTACCTCAACTGTTAGTCAAGACAGGGAGAAATTATCTTCTCATGATAAAATAATAATAAAATTATTAATTACAAGTAGGAACCCATTAAAATCAAAAAGAAATATCATTAAGATTGGTCCAAGCGTTTTTTCTCTCTATATTTCTTGTACTTTAAAAGTATCCGATTTTCTTACAATATTTTTATTTACTTACAGGTACTTTTAAACGCAAACGCATGTCTGATTCTGTCTTACTACCGACCGATTATTTATCAAAAAGATGAGAAAATCTTGAAAAATCTAAAAAGCCTAAGATGGTAGCAGCTGCAGCGTCAAATGAATTTTAAGACTTGCGTATGCAAAAAGAAAATCAGAAAAGACAAAAGGAATTGAAAGCACAAGAAAAAACGATGCGTCAAGCAGAAGGGAAAAAATGGTTGGATGAAAAAAAAAGGGAATGAAAGAAGCCAAAGAAGCGACAAAAGCTATTGACGAGAGATGATAGGAACTACATCTTATAAGACGTTAAACTGAGCCAAAGGAATCTTAACGATTTTGCCTATGTTTAAACAAACCCAAATCGTTCCTTGTTTAAAAATGATTAAGTTATGCTTAGTAATAAAATATTACTTAGTTACAAATAGAAATTTGTTTACTTTAACAATGTAGAAATATATAATACTTACTATAAATAATTTTTTTTTTCAAGATTATAAGAAACTTTTAGTGTGGCTCATAATATGGACCTACATTATGGGCCAGGTGGAAAAAGTTAAAACAGGAGGCCCATAATATATAAAAAAAATTACTCGGCTTTTCATTCACTTCAATTGTTTCGTGAACTCTTTTTTATAATTTTTTCTGTAGGAATTTGTTTTCTAGAATATAGAGCTTTAAACGGTGACAAATCATGTATCGAAATTGTTCGAGTAACTGGCCCATAGTACCGTGACCTCAGAAGCGTGCGAGTCCATTTGGTTATTTGGTTGTAGGTACTTAAGTTGTATCATATTTTTATATTGTATTGAGTTAGAGCGTACGGTTCTGCCGTTATCTTTTTATAACTTTTGTCACTAACGGTCCGTTTAATTGTTTTGCATCTGTCTATTTATTAGATTAGTTGTGCGGGAAAAATAAAATATTCCAAGTGAATGTACAGGATCAGCTTCGCCTGCATCCGGCTGTTTACGGCAATATTCGACGGTGTTAGAGGGTTTTGGGATGTTGTTTACCTGTAATCGGAATAATTCGCCTGTTTTCGGCCGAGTCTGGCGATATAGTTTCGTTTGGGTGGCTTTAGCCATCTTCGTCTATGAAAATAAGAATAAAGTCGAAATATCTAAGTTTTTGAGGGGGGCAGGGAGGTGGTGGTCGAAAAATCCTGAAAAACTCCTACGTTCTTAAGGGGGGCGAGAGGGCGTCAGGGGGGCTGAGGGGGGGGGGCAATGAAAAATTAAGAAAATAATTTTTACACAGAATGACAGAGAAAGCGATCGATTCTTTTAATGCGGCTAAAGGGGAGGTGAAGGGTTATTAAAGGGGGCACAAAAAAATGACGATCACCCAAAACGCGTAAAAATATAACGAATTTACCCGTTATTTGAGGGGACTGAGAGAGTTGAGGGGGTTGCTGTGGCGGGCGGAAGATTTATAGTCCTTTTCACTATATATATATATAAGTAGGGCTTCGCCCCCTGCGCGCTACGCGCACCAACCCCCCAACAATAGATTACAGATAATTGTTCACAAATGTTAAATGTATTTTAACGTATTTTAATATT